>WOGP01001741.1:0-18260 GCA_015342065.1 Leptinotarsa undecemlineata | reverse complement strand
TGGGCTCACACCGATGGAACATTCATTACTTGGAGGATCTTTGAAGTATGCAAACATATGTTTGTATACAGACATGAACATGATAAACCCTGTACCCTGTCGGATGTGACGTCACACCGCTTGGTGGACTCACACCCATACACCAAACACTTCAAAGTCCCATCGCCTTGATTTTACTAAACCAATAAAAAAGCAATTAATACGTCATAGTGGTGGGGGGAGGCCTAGAATCGCCCATAATCTCCTACTTACCAACATATATAAATAATGAAAATCACTAATCAAATGTACGTAGCCCGCGAAATTTGCACATTCACCATATTTTTGTAAACATACTTTGAAGAAAGGTACAGAAGATATTAAATGAAATATATTTTCCGCTCATCCGAGACGCAAACAATCTTATCTGGAATTTCATCAACCTATTTATTGTAATCAGAATAATATTCAACCACTTATTTTGAGAGTGAAAGTTGTATTAATCAAAAAACTTCAATTTGTTGCAAGCGTCACACAGTTCGAAAAATGTTGCCATCATAATCGTTACTCATCAGTGTTAATCAGTTAAGACAGATTACAACATGATTGCGATTGATTGCGTCTCCAGGTTTTGTCGTATTTGAAGTGGTATAACAAAATTATCCACAGCATTTTCAAAAACATTATTTAAAATATCATCAGAAACACGAACCGTGGCACAATTTTTTTATGTGAAATATTTTCAAGAATGAAAACACACAAAATCATCAAAGAATCTAATTGTACTATTCTTTAGGCTGATGTGACTGTTTTGATAGACCGATATACATATATGAATGTATGTCTGTCTGAACGCGATACACTCAAAAAATATAGAACAAATTTTCATACCTTTCATGATTTAAAGTATCAAGCTCATCATTCCATAGCATTTGAAACTGTTCTTAAATGTTTCTTAATGACTTAGTCTGGTTTGAAATGTCCCGAATTCTGTCCGTGTTAGCTTCCTGTCAAGAATAGTACTAAGGTATTTCACCTCTTCAGAGAAGTTTAGTTTGCTTTCGAAGATTTCGGGAGGTTTATGCCCGATAAACTTCTTTTCCTAGTGAAAGGTCCATCTCAGGCTTCTTGGGATTGATCGACAGTGAGTGTTCCCTACACCATATTTCTATTAATTTGAGCTCATCCTGCGCTGTATCGCACAGTGTATTCACAAATTTTCCGGTATACAAAATAACTATATCATCTGCATATGCAATTGTGGTGGATTCATTATTGTTAAGGTGATTATTCAGGGTATCCAGAACTATGTTCCAAAGAAAGGGTGATAAGACCCCTGCCTGTGGACATTTCCTCATGAGCAGTCCTCTCACTGTGATGTCTTCTACATTGATGCTTATTGCTCTACTAGAGAGCATCTTATACCGTCAGGTTCTGGTGACTTGAAGGGGAAAAAGTCCTTTATGGCCCATCTTATTTTGTCCTTGAGCTTACAGCAAGTTTTTTTGCTGCAGGAATAGCTTTTCTGTAGTTTGTATCATATTTCATTATTTTTGGTTCCACCAGTACTAGCTAAGCTTTAAAATCTTCAGAGGACATTCGGCAAAAATTGTGGAACATTCCGTAATCCTGTTCTACAGTTAAATCTCGCAATAGACTACTGCCACTATAAATATGTCGGTTTTTAAATGAAATTGCTTGTCAAAATCGTTTCTTCCTTTTTTTCTTTTTCAATAAAGTCAATGCAACGAAAGCAGCACTAGCTTACAATAATTTTTCATGGTCAGCCATATTTACCGCGCTCGCACTGGTCGCAAAAAGTAGATGGATAAACTCCGAATATATTCACTCTGGTGTGGACGAGATATCAATATGTCGAGCAAACATACACGAATGTTCGCTCGTGCTCGCTCTTTTGGTGAATACGCACCTTAATAAGAAACCAATAACAATTGTGACGTTGATGTTCTCATTGAGCAGGAATTTTATATTGTTCAGTTTCGAATGAAATAGCCAATCTACTATTCGAAATTCATTGCAAAAAATTGAGTTTCAATTACATATTTGTTAATACAAATCAATTGTGAAACTTTGGACCATTACTGTATTATAAAATATATAATACAGTTACTATTCTATTTTTGTGAAATATTCCTTATATGATCCTTCAGAAAATAAGGTAACTGTTGTGAATTAACTGTTCAAAACACTTGAAATGTTGACAGTGACATATGATGATGTCACCTTGAGTCGGAACAATGTGTCTCATTCTCATTCAAAGTATTTCCTTCGAGTATCGGCCAATTTCATCACTTAGGTATGTGAAATATTTTATTTTATTGCAGGTCGACAAATGGTGTGGCCAAGCGACCTCACCGTTCTTTTCACATAGCCTGGACTCTGATTTGGGTTGTGGTGGTGAAGTGGAGCATAGCCAGGATTCTCAAGTAAATTAGTTGACGTACCAGATATGTATATTATAGGAAGGCTCTTGAGTATGTGATGTGCCAAGATACAGGTTGATGAGTGGATATTGAATATATAGATAGGGTCAGTATCACCAAATAGTTGGAAAATGAGTTGGATTCAGCCACATTTGTAATATTTTGATTTCTAATTGTTATTTCGATGAAGAAAGATATTTTGGGGTTGCTATTTTTGTCGATGAACGGAAATATTTTCTAAAAGAATTCAATCTCCAATGTACTAATTTTGGTATATTGATTGTGAATTCCAAATTCAAATACTGAAGATGAAGTTGTAACCCAGTTGATGTACTATCTGAAATTTTTCAGTGTTTGATATGAAATTTACTGAAGATATTGACTATGAAAAATAATATTTATATCGATGAAATTGGGATATAAGATATTCATGCAGTAGCTTTCAGAACTGAATGAATTTTCAAAATTCTATTTTTCAAAAATCGTTTCTTCCTAAATATTTTCTAGTGTCTAATTCTTAATACAGTTCTTAAGTAATACTTTAAGCAGATAATCGATATTATTTTTTTTTATTTTCAAAATCATACTTTTTTAATGAGTGTCCTCATTGAGAAAGTAACAAATAACCAAAAAAACTCAATTCTGCTATGAAATGCCTCGGCAGTCCTTTTTTTTCTATGCAGTATTGTCGAATATATTGTTTTTATGAAAGTTATTACACTAGACACGATAATCTTCAGGAAAATGCGACTTCAGTTTGTTATTGATGGATAACAATAATATGAAGAATAAATGATGAGAATATATTCATATTCTCATGATGATAGCATAGAGTCCAGGGGTATTCAGATTTGCAAACTCGACGGACTTTCAAAATGAATTGTTAACATTTCATTTTATACTTTCACAGATTATCTGTTTTCATTTTTACGGAATATGTCCATTTCTATGTCTTTTTCAAAGTTGATTCAAATGCTCCTGAAATCTATTGTTTTGGTTACATGTTGTAGATATTTTCAGATGAAAGTACTTTACTTGAGATAAAAGTAAGTGAGTTCAAATAAGGGTGATGTGAGGTTTCTGTTAGGAAAAAATTCAATACTCAGTTATCAATATCTGTGTCTTGGCCCTTTTGAGGAATGTTTTGAAGAAAAAAGTCACTAAATTAATGTTTTTAATAAGCGTAGATGTAGGAAACTCGGTTTGCTCATTTCCATTGCATTTGATGGTAGTATACTGAAAATAACAATGTCTCCATTTAGAAACAATCGCACTATCAGAAATATCATACTTTCAAATTTGTGAGTAACAATATATTATCATCTCAATATTTTTGATTTATGATATCAGATTGCTTGAAAAAGTTAGTGAACTTCTGGAAATTATAAACGTTTTCATAATAAAAATTTGATGGACACCCCTTGTTTGGAAACATAAAACTAATTTTTTCAAATGAAAATAATTCCTACTTTTAGTTAATAGACTGATTCATTTCCTCTTTCTATTTCCTACATTA
The DNA here is from genome assembly GCA_015342065.1 of Leptinotarsa undecemlineata. Taxonomy (NCBI): domain Eukaryota; kingdom Metazoa; phylum Arthropoda; class Insecta; order Coleoptera; family Chrysomelidae; genus Leptinotarsa; species Leptinotarsa undecemlineata. The sequence continues at coordinate 14,321 of WOGP01001741.1, read as the reverse complement.
TTATATCTCTCTTACTGTCTGAAATTGTACCAATTGGAATCAAAAGCATCTACATTCGAATTTTTCGAACACACAAGTTCAACATTCTACAGAATTTTCTCTGTCAACATAATTTGAAAAACTTGTGGGTCGCAAGGTATTCAAATTAACTTTAGCACTAACACTATAATACCTTCACAATAAAATAGCAAAAATCAACTGTAACAACCAACAAAAGTTTACCAGTAACTAGAAAGTCTGTTCAAATCTGTAAGTTCATATATATCTGAAGTCAAACTGCAGATTCGGATGACGAAGAAAAACTTCACATCGCTGGATTGTATAATATACCCTGGTAGGCAGTCATGTAGTTATTCGAGTAAAGTTGAGTATTTTTCAGTATACAAACAAGATGAAAATCTACCGCCCAAAGTTGTTGTCTTCGTTAATTATAGTTTTTATAAAGTATTTTGTTAGATAAGGAGTAACGAACCAGTGCGCTGCTAGTGCTAGTTTGTTACTGAGTCTGAATCAACAAAGTTTTGTTTTTTCATAAACGTAGAAAGCACTTTTGATATTTGATGAACTTACCCTTGTGAAATGCCGAAAGAAGAGTATTTCTAGTTATACAGGTGATTATGTTAGTTAACATCTTTGAGATGATGGAAATGCCTAATTAATTCCCTTCTTATTCAGTGGAGTTGGAGAGCACTTTCTCTTGCACTGTCGATTGCCCCGCTATTCAGAAATTAGCTATAAAAGCTACATTAACGAAGTACACATTGAATAAACGAAGACAAAAACTCAAATTTTGTTACGAAGTACTCCATTTTATTCCATCAGCAAACTTTGTTCTCCAATTCTGAATTCTCCTAAATGCCAGACCAGGCCAGACTAATAACGTCTCTAGCGAAAACGAGCGGCGTATATCAAAATAAATGGCAAAAACCTTTACTTTGAACATGAAATGACTTTACACAGGTTTCGTCTTCGCACGGGAGGATATATGACTCCCGTGAGTTGGCACAAACTCTTTATTTCGGTGTCGTATATAGCTGGCATCGTTTATTATGTGGAAAGTTCTTCATTGATAATACTCCTAACAGGGCTGGAACACCGCGAAAACAGTTTATTTATGCTTAAGAAGTTTTATTGAATTATAACATAAATCTATGTTGAATATGACCTAAGTTATGTTTGTTTTTCACTAACACATGGTAATTTGTGAGAAATCAAATAAACATGTTGTTAATTAACGAAATAACAAAAATAGTCCCTAATCATCAGGTACTATTCACGTAAATATTCCAAAACCACTTTATGCGAAAACTTAATTTATTTAATAAATTGATAACTACGTAGTAGGAGCTCAGTATTTTGTCAGGAAACGTTATGTTCTAAGGCGAAATTAAAGTCAGTTTCGCATTCAGCACACTCAAAAGATAAGGATTACGCAAAAACACCTTGCAATAATGTGTTTTGCAGACTTGGTATTATATGTTTTGGAGAGTTTTCATGAGGATGTCAGGTGTTAAATGAAATAAAGGTTGTTCCATTGAAAAACAAAATTTGACTCGCCCAGTATTAAGGTTAGAGTAAATATGGGAATCAATCAAATAAGCCAATGAAAGTCAGGACGTACTGGGATCGACGACGTTAATAGATTCAACTCATAATTTCATGAATTATCTGAACAATGTAATAAAAACATTCAATATTTCGTAACTGAAATTGATCTTTTTTTCTATATCTGTGAATTATACCGAAACCATAAAATATTGAAACATAATCGACTTTGCTTTGAATCAAATTTTCAGATCCTCGGTCTGATTTTCAGTTTCAGTTATAAATTGTGAATGAGCAATATTTATTTTTAAATAATTTACGAGTATACATTTTTATTTTTCCATTCACAATAATGCACATAAAACATAATCACTAAAAAAAACCTATTCATGTTATTAAGGAAATCAAATTCACGTTCACGCTATTTCCAATCATTTTTTGAAACTTGCTCACTCGTTGTGAATTGTGTGATATACAGGGTAAAGCGTGATGACTACTAATTGGTCGTATTTGAAAGTAAACATTGAAATATAAGAGGCATTTCAAGGTGATGACTTTGGAACATGATCTTCGTGAGGATTAAAAACACAAAACACCGAATGAAACCCGTATTTTTATGTTACCGAAAACGATGTTGTATACTGTCGCCAATACGTGTTGAGAGAGAGAGAGAGAGAAGACGTGCAGAATTTTACCTTTACTGCTAGTTTGTGTTCGTCTTTGCATATGTTGAATCGCACGTTGGTCTGGCCGATATACGTTTATTCAACAGTCTTGGCATGGTATTTCATGCATTCCTTGAGACCTCCGAGACTTCCTAGACATCCTTAGAATTATAGAGCATGGACCTTATTGTCAGTTCTGGTACGAATGAATTTGCTATGTTGGGTTGGCATAGAATTCTCCTGATATTGTCTGTTGTTCCTGCAATATATGGTAGTGTGGTTGTTATGACCGATGTATCTCCTATTGTCTGATGTTTCCTTGTGGGATATATTATATACATATATGTATATGTATATAGTGAACAGCTTCATTACGAACGACTTATAACCTTTATGCTTCTGGTAAGCAGAAATGATTTTTTAAACATAGACTTTCAATTCGGAAGAACAATTTTAATGTCTAAATCACCATTTTGGGCATGCACCCCTGGAAAATGTTCTTAATAACAGGAGACGTATGTATCATCTGCACAGAAATGAGTGAAATGAGAAAAGTTCATACGTTCAAATAAGCTACGATGCTAGAATGTATACTTGAGGAAAAAACAGTTTCAATAATTTTTCAAAAAGCTAAAGATGTATATGTTGAACTTGAATATCTCATCTTGTGATATGTGAATATCCATAATGTGTTCATGTAATATTTTATCGTGATATTTGCATTGAACATTTTACAAAGCTACAACACGTATTTCAATATACAGTAGCTTGTTCAGGAGGGTTCATACTTTGCAGATTCAACAATCGAAACCTCTTGATGAAATGTTACGAGTTCTTGAATACATGCCATTTCGACAAAAATACAGCAGTTTCTTTAAGTTTTCATTGTCACAAATGACTGGTTTCATTTAATTTTTTGAATGATGTTTTTTTTTTCGTTATCATTGATATAAAACATACCATCTGTGTTAAGATATTCATATCATCTCAAAAGTCACTTCATCTTTAATATTTTTTGAAAGGATCATGTTTGTTATATGTGTAAATGAAATATAAAAATGATGCGGAATATGGCCCAGCATATCCATGTATGGAAATCATATCTTCAATCTCACCATGAAACTAGTACGTTGACCTTTTCTTCCTTCCTGGGAACCCTCTGGCTTGTCCATTCCTTCCAAGTCTCCGGAAAACCCAGCAGCAGTTTTCCCCATGATTTTCAAGACAGCAATTTCAACAATCTTGTTCTCTGTACTACCTGTTTGTGCAAGTATGTATAGTCTTCTAATTATGAATGGACTGACCCTCTACTTGATGAAAATTATTAACACTCTTCATGATGATTACGCAATTTTCACAAACATTTTTATTTGTAGGCACGTTTCGCTAACATCGTAGCTTCCTCAGTAGAGATGAATATCACAAACTGGGCTACATTTCTTGTAAACAACAGTAGGTACCTAACCTGATTGGTTAGTAGTGAAAGCGATAACAGATAGAATATATTGATCATTTTTAATAATATCAATAAGTGTATTCATCTATTGAAAATACTTTCCCAACACGAGAACAAAAATTACAGTCTCTCGACGCGCGTTTTGCTAACCAAGTTAGTGTCCTCAGGACAGCGAAATGCGTGTCGAGAAACCGTAATTTTCGTTCTGGTGTTGGGAAAGTGTTTTCAATAGATACATTTTACGACAGAGGTTCCAGTAAAAAACCTGAAGGCCCTGAGTTGAAATATCCCATCTCGTCCATCTTCCCTCTCTCCTCCGAAGCGGTCAGCAAGATTGATATCTGACCTCTTCTGATCCAATGTCTACTTTTATCATATTTCTACGTGGATCTGAAAATGAAGTGAATTTCTCTCTCAGGGTGGTCAGGGTGGTCTCTGGTTCTGCTTCGTTGGCCTCCTGTGTTTGTCCTTCCTTTGAAATCTGGGGTCATCCCTGTTCAGTGCTTTGTGTAGATCGCTTAGTGCTGGATTGTTGTGCGCTCGAATTCAGTCAAACGTGTCCTCTCATATATGCGTCTACGTACTGCATGTTCAGGTCTAGATCCCGGAATGTGTACTTATTCGGTACATATCTTGGAGCGTTTACGGCGGTCCTTACGCACGCGTTCATAAACGACTTGATCTGTCTTTTGTATGTCGCTGCGCACTGGTTCCAGGCAGTGCAGTCACATAGGATTGTCGGTAATAATACGGACTTTATCATCAGCAGCTTCACTTTCAATCCCATGTTGCTTTTTCGACCTATTATTGGTAATAGGTTTTGTCGGGCAGATCTCGCTATTCCTATTATCTGTCGTACGTCAGACCTGAACGTTAATCTTTTGTCTAGGTTGACTCTCAAGTATCTAGCTTCTTTGGTTCACGGAATCTCTTTTTGGTTAAAGGTGACATTTTCTTCCGGGTGTACCATCCTCCTACTGAACAGTCTTGACAGACTCTTGTCAGGGTTTATACTGCTCTTCCACAGATATAATATATTTTCTAGTTGCTGCAAGTGTCTTGTGAGGTGCGCTTGGTTTGTTGATCTCGCTATCAGAGCTGTGTCAACAACTTGTTGAAGTTGTTCTCCGGTTTGGGCACGTCTGCTGTGTATACCGAGAAGAGGTATAGTGAAAGTACTGTAACTTGTGGGACCCCTGCTTCCAGTAATCGCTTGGTTGAGAGTTTTCATCCTTCTCTGCAGCGACATTGCCTGTCAGCTAGAAATGACTCGATTAATCTCACCATTGGTTTCGTGTAGCCAAAGTTGCTAATTTTGGCCAGGAGTCCGTCATGCCAAACTCTGTAGAACGCCTTGGAGATACCTTAAAAATCGCTCCGATGTTGTATCCTTTGCCACGGTTGAAGCCTTCCTTTGCAAAGTCTACTACCCTCAGGACTTGCAACTCTGTTGAGTGTTCTGATCTGAAACCGAAGTGTTCATCTGGTTCTTAGTTCACTGGTTTGGTCCTCCAATCTTCTCTGGATGACACGTTCTGTCACTTTGCTTGTCACTTTGCTTTGCTGTCACTTGGGTTAAGCTGATTGGCTTCGGGATATGGATAACCGTCGCCTCCTTAACCGGGAGCGGGAAGTGCTACAGTCTAAGTATAGCATTTATGATGTTTGTTATAGCTGCTGTACCCTTTTGTGGAAGGAATGTCAAAGCCTGGTTTGATGTTTGGTCTGGGCATGGAGCTTCACGAGTAGCTAGACGTCTAAAAATATCATTCACTTCCTAGAGAGATGTTGGTGCCATAAGTGGCGCGTTGTCCCTTCTTTGTCTTCCGAGTCTACGTAACTTCGTTTCCACCTATGTCTTCTACTTTGTCCATGGAAGGAACGTCGTTCTCTCTACACTCCCTTTCGAAACTGCTTTCGCTTTCTTTTGGTCCATGTTGACGATTCCTTGCTTACCATGTATTCACCGACATGGCTTTCGATGTTCCTTCCTAAGAGTTTTATGCATTCTCCAAGCAGATTGGTCTTCGGTGTTTAGTTCTTCCAGACGGTTTGCCCATTGTTGACCTCGGATTGCTTTTAGTTCTTCTCGCAGATTCCATTACAAACTGTCAAGTGTACTCATATTCAAAAATTTACCTGTGGTCTTAGAACTGAGAGTGTAATTGATTTACAAATTCTACCTGTTACTGATTTCACTACTAACCAATTGACTTAGGTATCTATTCCTGTTGTATATGAGAATTGTAACCCCCCAGTTTGTGATATTAATTTCTACCCAGGAAGCTACGTCAAATTTGTGTAATTATTATCATGGTTAGTTATAGTCATCTGTATATAATTAATCTTGTTAGACATACTGATGTCAAGTCATTTCAAAATGGTATTTCATTTATGCTAATGATTGCTTGAATTTTTCAAACTGTTATAGTATCTATTCATAAACTGAATAAATTCGTTCTTTGATATTTGTGAGGTGATTGTTTCTGATATTTGATCACAATACTGCCATGATAAAATGTACCCAACTAGTTAATATTTATATGTATATGTCAATTCCTTGATATTTGTTAACAAGTTTTGTAATTTCGTGTAAGCAAATCTTCTACAAATTATTCAAATCTAATTAAAAAGAAGATATTGATTTGATTTAAAATTTTTTGTCAATCGTCTATGTATTTCAATTGTTTAAGTTGAAAACGAAAGTCTTTTTTTCGTTCTGTTGAATACAACAAATTCCATATATATTCGATAGCTTTATTTACTTGATTGTTTGTTTATTCTTCACCCAATTTATTTTCATTCCGTTGCTCAGGTCTTCAAAGATACATATTGTCAATGTATAAATTTCATTAATCCAATGTTTGAACCATGTAAATAAATGCACATTTTTCTTGCGAAGAGTGGATGAGTTATGCAACGTGGAAAAAATAAGTGAACAAAATAATGAGAATAGCAAAGTTAAGTTTCGAATCTTCTTTCAAATTACAAGCAATTCACTCAATATTTATTATAATTGTTTATGTGAGCAAACATAATTTTGTTATATTTTATGTCTAATTGTTGAAAACACTAATTTATGAAATAAATCATTAATAATTTTTTTTATTATTATACATTTCTTTGTGTCAAATTCACCCCACACTTCGCAAGATAATATCAACATGATATCAGTAACTGAATAAATAATAATAACTTTTAAATATGTTCAGATGCACCTTTAGATTGACTGTTATTTTTGTGATAATAAAATAGGCACTAAATAATATGATGTACCTATATAAAAATAAATGAAAATACTTTTTCTACTGTTTCATTTCTCTTCATCTGCCATACTTTTTTCTTCTTCAGTCAATGTTCGGCTTCCTAAGGTTTGTAGACAGGATGCAAATATAATTATTCGCAGAAAAGGCAAGCAGAACGAATAATAAATAATAATAATAATATTCAACATGCGTAGCGTGGTGAAAATATTCAGAATATGACAACACTGGCAACAAGTCAATGTGTTATGAGCTCAAGTGTGTCAGAGGTTCTTTTAATGACATTGGTATTTTTTGAAAATTAGAAATAATGATGCCTGGAACTTGAAATCACTGGAGTTGGTAAAACTGTTATTGATTATTTTTCACGGATAATATCTATTGTTTTATCGATTTCTATTCACTCACGTGTCTGCTGCATATATGATCGTTCTCTAGTTGAAGCTTATGAAGTCGTTTTTTATTAAGAACTAGAGTGAGAAAAAATGTTGCTCAATCGTTACGTATCAATGAAATCCAAAACGGTTTATTGGAAAAAAACTTATATAATTGTTATGGAACCAACACAACGTTGATAAAATCTGCAGAAATTTTTACGAAAATATAAATAATGCTATAATTTCTTGGGATTAAACCGGATATATGAATTTGCAACTGGTAAAAATTCAGGGCAAATATTATTGTAACATTCCACATTTCATTTTATACTGATTGAGAAAAATCTGAGCACAAAAAAACTATTTACCAATTTTAACAATTGTAACATACCAATTATTTAAATAACTATTTTCTATTCTGCCTGATATGGGATTCCATAGAGCAGTGTGCGGAAGTACGTCAAATAAATTACAATCAGAATGCTGCTAACTAGTCCATAGTGTTCATTTTGATTCTCTTCATTAATTTAACGGTACTCTTCTTCATTTGTTCAGTCATAGAGTTATGATGTACAGACAGAGATTTAGTAATGTCAAACTTATAATCGGTAGGGTCCCTGTGTGAGAAGAGACAGATCTAACAGGTAGTTGCAATGCCTGCAACGTGTGATATTTATAGATATCGATTCAAAAGGGAATTATATCAAATCGTATTTCGTAGAGTGATCAGGATATTTTTCACAAGAGTTTTTTGTATTATAGATCTGCCAGATGAAAGCATACAAGCATGAAAACATAATAGGAGTAACTTATCCTAGCACAAAAGCATAAAATAGTCAAAAACATGAAAACGATAATAAATTGGAAAATCGACAGAATCGAGGTACTTGGAATACGTTGAAGATTTAGAGGTTAGATTATATGCAGAAAGGGGATCGTCTTTAATGTATTTTACTGCTACTACTGCTACTGCTACTACTACTGCTGGAGACTGTAACAGTCCTGGATCTCAATAGTCAGAGGAGTCTAGTTTGAGGATAGAAAATGAAAGCCTTGAGTTTTCTTGATTATTTCTAGAAATAGGGAATCGACTATAGTTTGTAAGGTTTACATTGCTTCCTAAAGAAAGACCATGTACTTTTCATATTGAAGCAACCTTTGGAAAGAGGACTTAATTTTAAAATCTCGACACTCTGATTTTTTGCATAGTGACAATTTGAATCCAACAGCAATTATCCATTATTTTTATCGTATGCTTAAAGTATCCTAAAAGTATGATTTCGACTAAAATTTGTATTTGGATCCCTAAGGAAAGACCCTGTATTTTGTAACTTTTCATATTAAAGTAACCATTGGAAAGAAGAAAAATTTCAAAATCTTGACATTGATTTCATTTCTAGTGACAATTTGAATCCAATAGTATTTATTTATTATTTTTTATCAATACATCAATTTTAAAGTTAGGGATACAAACCCCTAATAAAACTCTCAAGAAAACTGTATTCTTCGTTTCACTGGTATGCTTGAAGTATCTCCTATGTCGGTGTAACTATGTTGGTCTACCTACAGTGACAAGTGTTGAAAAGAGGTAGGGATACGGTATTTCTGGAAACTTCTCTAGATTGCGTCCGAATGAGAACTTTCAATTTGGTAACCCTTTTTTAGTCATTCTAATTGAATTTCTATAGGGAATCAATAACCGACGTGCGCCCTTGCCTCCGAAAAAAATCAAGAGCAAATCATTCCAACTGGGCACAGGTACCGCTTTCTTTCTCTAAATCAAGAAAAGAGTAACAAATATTGCGCTATCTACCAAAATGAAGATTATCAACGGGACTGAAGAATCAATGAAATTACTCAATTAATACTGTTTTGTATTTTTTGAGTCTTTCAGGTATCGTTTTCTCAAGTATATAACTAAACAGGGTGCAAAATAAGTACATTGAAATATTCAAGTGACGTATTCCTAAGACAATCTTTAGGAAGAAAGATCTATATAAACTCGTATCCGGAAATGCTCCGTTTTAGATATACGGGGGGGTTGAACTATTTTAAAAATAGTTTTTGCAAAAAAAATTGCAAAAAAATGCACGAAATTTGATACTCAGAGTATTTTTGATGGTGAGAAGTTATAATTTTGTATTGATTTTCATGTAACATCTACAGGGCGCTGCGTATGCTTTCATTATTCATTTTAAATTGTCGTAACCTTTTTTGAGAGTGAACTTCTGGTACTTCTGATGAAAAAAACCTGATTTCTACACCTTTTCCAAGTAATAAAGGTACACTTTCTCTATAACGCTGGAGGTGATCGTTTTCGAGATATTTACAATTTTCTATATCGATGCATATTACTTACCTCCTAGAACGCTAAGTGAAGTTACTGAGTGCATTACAGAAATTAAGTATGTGGTAGATCTCGTCAAAATAAACAATTTTTTTTTGAAATGTTTATCGGAAAATAATTCGTTTTCGAGATACAAATAACCAAAATTGCAAAAAACTTATGACGAAAACCAAAGTTTTGGAAAAGTTTGTATTTCGAAAACGAATGATTTAATGATGAAAATTTCACAAAAAATAGTTGTTTACTCTAACAAGATTCATCACTTACTTAGTTTTTGTTCTCAGCAACTTCACTTAGCGCCCTAGGAGCTAAGTAATAATGCATCAAAAACAATCACCTTTAATGTTGTTGAGAAAGTGTACCTTATTTACGTGAAAAAAGTGTGATAATTAGGTTTTTTATGAAAAGTACCAAAAGTATACTGTCGAAAAATTTAGAGTAATTCGAAATAAATAATGACTGGGTACGCAGATGTTACATGAAAATCAATACGGATACGACATGATACGGATACGAATCAAAAAACCCCGTTTACCAAATTTCGAACAAATGACTTTTTTTCTGCAAAAGTAATTTTTAAGAAATGAACTAAAACATTCAATTTCAACACCCTGTATCTCTTAAACGTAGCATTTCGTGACACGAGTTCATATAAACTTTTTTTCTTGAAATTGTCTCAGGAATACGTAACTTAAATACTTTAACGTACTTATGTTGCACCCTGTATATCATCGGATCTACCACGAGAATTTAACAATTCAGTTGCGTATAGAAAATACTGTGTTCTGATTGGTTAGAAAAGGCATCAATCAGCAAAATGTAGAAATATGGTAGAAAGTTATGAATTTTAAAGTCTCACAATAAACTGTTAATTGAATAAGATAAATTTGTATCAAGTTTCTTTACAAATTTGAAAAATAGCGATGTATGAGATAGTGTTCCTTTCTTTCTTTTCATTGTTGTGTATTTGCTGGTTGAACTCAGTTTTCTTAAATGCTTTTATTTTTCATCTCCTTTCATGATTTAGAGATCCAATGACGACCCCACAAGAAACTTTTAGTATTTTATCGCAAAATGAAAAATTTGGTAACCAGGTTCTTTCATTTTAAATTATATTATACTCCTTTGATTTCAATAACTCATATGTGTTTGACTAATAACTCATTTTCATATATTTACGATGAGACTATATTCATGAGTAAAACTTTAGATTCATTCATCTGCATTTAGCCATCTAAATATACTGAATAGTTTAAAGTAGCGACAGCAACCATTTCTCTCTTCAAACTACTTTTTTCAAATGAATTTTGTCAATGGAACCTCTTGAGTAACCACCATCTCTAATTAGGCCAAAAGTGAACCAGATTAAAAAATATGTATTCAAATATTCGGTCGCGTCTCGCGACGAATTAGAGAAAATATAAAAGAAGTGCTCAGAGGTATCCTGATAGCAGTCTACTGAAGCAGGTGGCAGTAGAAGGTAATTCAAGGTGAGTGAAGTTATTCTAAATATATTTTCGGTATATTTTCTTGATTTGGTGTTTTCATTGTTATATTTTAATTATTCAACAATAACTTTTAATGGCCGCGCAGCTGCAGAAAAATATTTCTCATAAGGGAAATCTCGCCTCTATAACAATAGTTATGTCAAACCTCGTTAGACTCACAAACGCGATAGAAAAATGCCTGTTGGAGAAACAGAATTTCATCACCAGCATTCAGAATATTTTAGAAAATAGGTTCCTAGAAGGGGAAAGCAGCAAGCGAGAAACGGGTACTCTCATAACTTTACATTTTCTATTTACTACTCTTATAACTCTATATTTCCTATTGACTCTCATTTTCTTTATGTTGATTAACATTTCCATAGCATAACTGTTTTATTGTTGGCCTTAATATCGTTTACTATTTGTTGTGATGGGTGGTCGAAACCACAACTTTGATTTCATTTGTATCACCTTAAGAGATATTTTTGAAAGACATATTTTGTGAAGGAGCCAATGTTCCTTTCTTTTTTTTTGAGAATCACCTTCCACAATCTGAAATGAAAAATAGCAAATTGAAAAGTTCACACCAAAAAATTTTGCCCATAAATTGAACAATTGATAAAAATACTTATTTTGGGAAAGAAAGTTTTTGGCTTTCTACTACTATATCTTGATACAGAAAAATGTGGGAATCTTCCAAAGAAAGGAAGGAAGTAATCAATTTTAGAAGAACTAACTGTATATAGATGAATGGGTCATGCAAAGAAGTGACTTTCAGAAACAAATCTGGAAGAAAAAACCATCCTGAAACAGCTTCCTGATGAGTCCTTACGGCGAAACATCGATGTCTACCAGTGAGCATGCAGTGTTCCATGAAAGTGGTGAAATTTTTATATCCATTCAGTATATCATGTAGAAACCCTGTGAATGATATCTGATTTGGTTTCTTAATGAATGTTTGGAATAAAAACTGATTAGGAAATAGTGTTTTCTGTATAATTCAGTGTTCATATGAAAGTATTTGTTTCGAAATAATTTTTCTTTCGGGTAATTCAATATTTATATGAAAGTAGCTGTTTCAGAGAGGTTTTTTCTTCCAGATTTGTGTCTGAAAGTTACCCGTTTGCATGATCTACACATCTATGTATACAGTTACTTCTTTCAAAATTGATTACTTCCTTCCTTTCTATAGAAGTTCCCACATTTTTCTGTATCAAAATGCACCAAGAAAACCAAAAACATTCTTTCCCAAAAATTAGTCACTCCTAAAAATATAACCCTTTCAAATTACACTAAATTTCTGAATTCAACTTTCTTCCGATGGTTCTTCAGATGGGTTTCTACATACAGCCACAAATTTCCAAGACAGATTTGGAGTTAATGTTTGACTTGGTGTGCTAGACATCAAATGGGTCCCTACTTTTTTTGACTATTTTTTATGAGAAAATTATATTTTATATTTAGAATTCTTGTCAGAGCTGAATTTATGAGTGATTTACCTTTGAATATTCTAAGAAATAAGTATTTCCAATATGGTGAAGCTCCGTTACATCGCAGAACAATTTGCAGATATTTACTCGAAATGACAATGCCAGGACGATGGATAGAAAACAATGGTCCTATTAAATGGCCACCCCGTTCATTTGACCTGACGCTTCTGAACTTTCCATTGAATGTCTTAATGGAAGACAAGGTTTTCGTGTCAATTTTTGGCAACATTGACGAATTGAAAGAAACAATAACAAGGACTTGTATAATCATAGCTCCACAAATGGTAAATATTGCCATAAAAATACTATTTCAGAAGCGAATATTTGTTTGAGGAACGATGAGCAGCAATTTGAGCATTTAATGATGTATCGTCAACGACGTAAATGATTAGGAGTAAGTTGAAAATTTTTTTAGTCTCTAGATTATGGGTTCCTACTTTTTCGAAACTTCTTTGAATAGAAAATGATATTTGCCTCTGAATATTCTGAGAAAATATTAGTATTTCCAACATGATGGAGCTCCGCCGCATCGCAGAACTATTTCCAGAGATTTTCCTAATACAACAATGCCAAGACGATGGATAGGAAACAATAGTCCTATAACATGGCCAGCACGTTCACCTAACGTGACCCTTCTAGACTTTTCACTGCGTATTTTTCTCAAAGACAAAGTATTTGACTCAACTTTTGGCAATATTGACGAATTGAAACAATGAGGAGAGCTTGCATGGCTATAACTCCACAAATGCTGAAAAATTGCCATTAATTTTTTATTGCAAGAGCAAATATATGTTTATGGAATGATGAAGATGATTAAGAGTATATTGATATTATTTTTTTCGAATTATTACTTGGTATATTATATGTTCTTCCGATATGTGAAATTTATGTATAGGTTCCCAAAAAATATTGGTCGCTACTTTTTTGAGGTAGATGTGACCGGGAATTGTAAGACCATACAGTTATAATGAGAAAAATGTCGGGAAACACATAGATTGTGATTCGCAGCTGAATTTGTTATTACAGAGGTTACAAAAATCGATGACAAAAAATATGGCACCGTTTTGATCAAATCTAATAAAAGAAACGTCGCATTGTCAATTGGTTTATACAAATTATAACAAACATGGAAGAATATAGAAAGTTTCACTTTATTCGATTCGAAATTGAGGCGATAGTGTCAAGAAACGGAATTCGACAAGTCTAGTATTTGGCGAATATTTCGAATATTCTCGATCTGAAAAAAGATTATTCTAGTTTCCCATGATAGTAAACTTTGGTCAGCTAAATGCACTCAAAAAACAGTAAAGAACATCTTTTCCTCCTTTCTATCAAAATATTGGGAATATAATGCTATAAGAATACACTTTTCTCGTTTGGTGTTTCACCCAAGAAGTTAATATAATGTGGTTGTAGAATAACAGATAAATTATTTTTTCTCTTCTACGTACCTAATCGGGAATGTAAATAAAAAATTTTTGAACACTTTAATTTTCATATTGAAAATACACTTTTTCAATAAAATCTATTCTATTTCATTCCATTCAACACGTCACATCACGTCAGATCACAATCACATCACATCACATCACATCTTTTCACATCTACATTCTATTTCATTCCAATCCAATAATTACATTACATTACATTACATTACATTACATTACATTACATTACATTACATTACATTA
>WOGP01001740.1:0-18262 GCA_015342065.1 Leptinotarsa undecemlineata | reverse complement strand
TAGTACTATGTTGCTGTATCGCTGCTGTTTCAATGTTTTGACAGAATCAGAATCAACGAACTTAGGCGTGCGCAGCGTTATAGAACACTGCTTTCAAAAAAATTGTATATATATATAGATTAGACAATGGAGGTCAGAACTCGTGAAATGAACCTAATATAATATAATAATACACGATATAATTCGTGAAATTTTCGTAATTTCATCACAAAACTCTGGCTGAGTAATAAAAAAAGGAAAAACTGAAATGTTGATTTTTTCCATAAAAAATTCAAAAATGTTATCTTTGTTGAAAGCTTTGAATTTGATAATGTCAAAAATATTGAATTTCGTTAGTTCGCACTTCATTTTCTAATATTAGTCTGGTTCAAAAGTACTTTTTTTGTGAAATTTTGTAGACGAGTAGTGACGGCTCGTGCGTTCGAGAACAAGGGAGGCTAAAGTCATAAAGACTATATACATACAGAAAAGCCTGCCAAAGGCGCGAAAATGTTTATGTTGTTGTACGCTTTGCTTAATACTAAAGTTAGGGCATGGGCATGACAATGCGTAAAAAGTGCATGAAGAGCTATGGATTTTATTTTAGTTTGTAAACCATTTAAATGACCGGCCATGACTGCAGCCCGATCATAGGTTTGCGCAATTAACTTTTGTCTAAAATTAAATTGTCTAATTAAAAAATTAAACAAATCGTCGCTAAGCGCCCAGATGAAACATCATGAAGACCCATAAAACGTTCTACCACATTACCATCTTTGACATATCTAAAAACGATTGAAAGTTGTGATGTACAGGTAATATCGGTATTTTCATCAATTTCTCATGCAAAAAAAGAAACACTTTCAATCTCCTTGCTTATATTTTTCTACATTGTATATAAGCTCATTTTCGATGGTTTTTGAGGTACCCGAAAAAACGCTACCGTTTAAAAAAGTGTCAAATTGTGAATCATATTTGCCCCATAACATTTAAGGTTCTTTGTAATTGCCGCGCTTAATCGAATCTTCGGTTTCATCGTGTCCGCGAAAAGCAAATTATTGGGAACCCAAATAAATCGTAATATCGATGAATCTTTTTAAATTCGACCGATTTTCCCTAACCTGATTATTAAAAGAAATTATAGTCTCTTTTTGAGCTGTATCTAATGCCGTTGCTATATTTTGTTTGTTAATGTGTTTGTTTAATAATGTAAAATTTGTTATCATAAGATAAAGACTTAAAACTATTTGTCAGCAACCAATCGACTATATCGTCAAATTTTTTAATTTCGTCCAACTTACCGAAAAGTGAAAACCTGAAAACACCTTGAAATTGAAAAAAAAACACTTTAAAAACATATTAAAAATATTACCAAAAAGCACTGCTATAATACAATACTGCTACCTGTTTTATACACAAATATCAAATATTATCAAGAAACACTAAAACGATTTACCGAAATATTTTTCAGTCCCGGTCCGTCACGGCATCCCGTCCGAAAAATTACAAACGCAGTAAATCACTAATGAATATGAACTGGAGGCTAGCCTCCTCTAACGCTATAATTTCTGCAACTAAAATTACAAATCGGGACGTATGTCAGGGACGTATGTCGCTCGTTGGTTCGGTCTCGCGGAGCTTGTGTTTTTAAAGCGGTCGGAGGCTTAGTTCCCTTGCAACATATCGTATGGCATTTATTATTTCGGATTGATGGTTTCTTCGTTATTCATTCGTGGGCGGTGCGTTTGAGGTTTGTTGATGCAAGATACAGTGTGGTACGTACTACGTAGTGAGTTTTTTCGGGCATATTATGTATTTATATTAAAATTAGAAAAAAATTATGGTAAATATTTGTCAATATCATTTAATTTATTGCGATTAATAGCCTCAAATTTTATGGGGAGGCTAAGCCTCCTTTGCCTCCTCTGACAAGCCGCCGCTGTTCTTCTGAAATGAATTGAAAGTGGAATAACAGATTTTAAATATGCATACTGATACTGAATATTGTAATTTTGAATAAGTCAAGATGAAATAGAGTATTTTGAGTTAACGAAGTGAGTAATTCAGTGATGAACTTACTTTATTAAAGTTCAGCACTGAATATTCTCGCACATACACAATACATTTTTTATACATGAAAAAAACCTCATTGGACTAGTCATAACAAAACATAGAAGATTTTTTAAATTCATAATTTGAAATCATGTATTACTAAATCGGACATCCTTATTTACAATATACATAAACAATAAATTATTGAAATTTTTAAATCATCTTACAAAAATTTAGACATGGGATTACATCCTAATATCAAAATGCTGATTTTACAAAAAAATCATAGATGTTATTTATAGCTTATAGTTGATTGGTTACAGCACTTTATAATAAAGAAAGGCGTCCATTGTATAGAAGAAGTTATCCATGAAAAATCTCGTTAATTCAATTTGTAGTGTGATTCTGCTTTTTTTTTTGTATGAATGAGACGTCTGGTCTTATAACATTTAATTGACCGACACTAGTGCAAGAGAATGTTAGGTGTAATATATCTTTCTCTTTCAATATTGTTTTTTGCAAATTACTGCTATTTATATTTGCTCAATATGTCAATAATGCTAATAGAAGCAAAAATTTCAAATGAGGGGTCACATTTTGAAATTAGTTTCAGATTTACAGATTATTGCATGTTTCTGTGAGAGCAAAAAATATAAATGTTTCAAATGGAGCAACCACGTTACTATTATCGATTATAAACTATTCGTTGAAGAATAGAATGAAAATTATTTGAGATGATAATATGTAATAATAATAATAAGAAATTATTTTATTGAAAGGTTACTCAGTACAAGAGATACTAACCTAACCTAACAAATGGCAGAATTCAACATCTGCACATGATAAATAAAGGCAGATATTGCTCTTTCTTCCAACCATCCATCATGATATGCCATTCTCAAGTCAAAGCTCATTTCTAACATTGAAAGGTGTGGCTGATGGTAATATTTAGTTATTCATACTTGAACTGTCAAGAAATAATTATGAGGTTATGCCTGTCAAAGGGGATATATTTTCATTCAGTAGAGTATGAAGGTCATCATTGTACAAAGATAATTTTTTAGTTCCATGGGCCACCATGGACAAATCACATCTATAAACCCTCAAAGTTGAAAATGTGTTACCATGTTGTCAAATTCA
The DNA here is from genome assembly GCA_015342065.1 of Leptinotarsa undecemlineata. Taxonomy (NCBI): domain Eukaryota; kingdom Metazoa; phylum Arthropoda; class Insecta; order Coleoptera; family Chrysomelidae; genus Leptinotarsa; species Leptinotarsa undecemlineata. Next base: position 15,091 of record WOGP01001740.1, on the reverse strand, counting down.
CCCACCGATTCCGGTGGGTAAACATAATAATCCTCCCAGGTTAGTTCACAGTATATAAGACATACTTTCTAGTGCATTTGTGTATAGTATTTGGAATACTACCTATATAGTAGTTGGAAAGGTACATTCCCTGTTTTACCTTGTTGCATGTCAGTCCCTTATTAGTTGCACCAAGCACATGTAACATACTTACATACATACATAGTTACATACTTCGCAAACCAAGTAAGATTTTTCCATATTTGTCATCTCTAATCTCAACCGTAAGATTCTTCGCCCCTAACTATTGCTACTGTATTTCATTAAAGAAACACTCGATTGTGAGATATACAACAGACAGTTTACAAAACAGCAACACGTGTTTCGCTATATAATAGCTTCCTCAAGCGTTTTCATGTATGAAATGTACTGTTGCCACATCTAACCGAGAGATTAGGTAGGTGTTCGATCAACCTAGGAAAACCTGATAACTATAACATGGTCTGAAAACATAATTATTCCACAGTACACTTTATTCATGTTGACGATCGTTAAAGTGCAGTTTATGTGGATTTTCGGTAATATAATAATGGTAATTGTGCCTATTAATAATTCCATTCGTGTGGAAGGTAAGTAAGTTTGTCAGTGAAATTTGTTATTTTTCACACTCCTGAAAATTGAAGATTCCGATATCTTTGAATCTCTGCTAATTCATACCACTGAAAGAAGTGTTCCAGGATAGGTAATTTTATGTAGTACGTGAAGATAGACTAACGTTCAAGGTGTTCCATTTCAAAAATTCGCAAAAACTGCAGCTGAAGTTAACGAAAATTATAACATTTGAAGCACTCTGTACAAAAATAAATGTTTCCAGATCATTACTTTGAGGTTCAATGAGCCACTTCACCAGACAACTTTCAGATATTTCATAAAACAGGTTGATTATAGTAATTCCATTTACAGCCGGCAGTGCTGAGTAGGAAACTGTGGGACCATTTTGTTGACAGAAAGATGAAATGGTTGTTCCATTTGAAAAATTTTTATTATTTGGTCCCATGAAAAAATAGAACAACATTTAAATCTTTTAAGTTATTTCAAAATGTGGCCTTTATGGTGTCATCTAAAACTTTTTTGAAATCTATTAGCATTATCGATATATCGCGCCAATACGTATTATTGTGATACTAGGTATATTTTTATGTTATATTTTTCAAAAAATGGTTAACAAGTACGTAAAGGAAATGCTCCGCCATGCAAAGAATTACCCTTTTTCGAATATAGAATGTACGGCCGTGTGTGCTGAGAAAAATATAATTAGGAATTATAAATAAAAGGCCTAGTGAAGATATTCTCTTACATAACATATAAATCTGAAATTTCAGATATATATTGAAGGTGACAATTGAATCATTGTACACAGCACCATTGAGTTGTTTCCAGGGTCTGGGGTTCATTGGAGACTATATTTCTATTAAAAATAAAATAAGTAAAAAAATATGTTGAACTGTTTTATTGAAAAAAATGAGGATAACAATGATGTAGATAATGTACTATAATTTAAAAATTAATTCGAAAAGTCCTAGGTAGCAGTCATCACATCACTTTCCTCAGTAATATTCGGTATTGATCAGATGAAAATAATAAAATCGATGGGCGTGGCGTTACCTGAGTAAATATGTAAATACTACGTCCAACGATTTTATTATTTTCTTTATCTGATCAATACCGCAGATTGCTGAGGAGAGTGGTGTGATGACTGCTAACAAGAACATTCCGAATTATTTTTTAGCTTTCAGTACATTATATATATCTTAATTATCTTTTTTTTCAGTGAAATAGTTTACCGTACATTTTTTTTACTCGTTTAATTTTCAATTTTTTATTTTTGATACTTAATTCTTCTCGTTCTGTTCAGTTCATTTAGTGCCTCATTATATTACAAGGTTTATTTCCCAACAATTTGTTGCAATTTAACTCCTCAATATTTAAACTATTCCAAAGACTTTCCTCGACTTAGGGCCACGTATGCTTGTTCTTCTTCAAACACTTTCGAACCTAAATACACAACTTCGTGGTCTACAGTGCTGCCTTGCATTTTGTGGACAGTGGAAGCCCATGACAAAATTTAGGGTCACATCCTTCTTGCAGCCGTCCTATAATTCAACTTTTCTGAAAACTATTGCTTTAGGGTGGATAAGATGTACGCTGTATCTTCCAAAATTGATCTGAACTGACGGTACATCTGTTTCGTACATTTGAGTTTGATGAAACTGAGGCCAAACAATTTCTGCAATTTGCTTATAGCACCGTTTACCAATGCTTTCGATACATCAATATTTCAAAGTGTAATCTACTAGTCAAGTCCTGTCATTTAATACCCATATTGAAGTAATTGTGAAATAATGTTTTTTTTTTTTAGTTGGGTATATTGAATTGAAAAATGAAAAATAACTCAATGGCGGTATTTCATTGACTTTGTCGTCAACCAACTGAATGAAAATACATGAATTGTGAAACCAGACCCTGTTTCTATTTCTTGGATATATAATGATTTACCATATAAGAGTGTTAAAAGTGCTCTATAACAAAAATTAATAATCTGTATAAAAATAAAACTTCTCTCTCTAGAAGTATTGGTTCTCAAATTGAAACCACATATATTGGAAAAAAATTATACGTACCGTGGGGAAAGAATCAATTACCAAAACTTCAGATTGCAAAATAGATATGCACCCCTTGTGACATCTGAAGTGAAATATACATTATTATTATGCCACTAACATTAATATGTTACACCATTCACTTGCACTCCTCAGAACTACGAAATCAGAAATGCTTTTGAATAGGATGAAATTATTTATCTTGAATGTACAGAGACATACAATATTTTATAAAATAATGACTAGAAGTTGATGAATACATCAGCAAAGTGATCGCTACTAATGCTGAAAAATACTGAAAATGTCCCATCTTCATATCTTCTCTGAACATATATGATGTCATCTTTAAAATGAATATTTCCTTCGAGCACAAAAGGAAGCATCAAAATCGGTTGGCTTAATATAAAACTTTCCATCGGTTTGTCATGTAATAGTTGTATGTTAATTCAAGATTTATTGACCATGGATCCCATTAATAGAACTTTAACAAATTTAAATGGAAATTTAAAGTATCTTCTTTCGAATGAAAATGAATTGAAATCCGTTCACATTTTAAAAAACTGTGGCTGAACATTGAGAAATTATTGATTTGAAATTATGGTGATTACTCCATAAATCCAATTAGTTGATTTTGATAGGAAATAATATTTGGAGATTGGTTTTTCACTCCATGCATAAGTTTCCATTATAACCAGTTATGAAACTACTGTTCAAAATTCTAAAATTTTTTAAAACATTTTACTTGGGTCCACAAATATTGAGAAATGCACTCTCCATAATGAACGGCAGTTTATAATAATAAAAACAAATGACAACAATCCTATTTGAAATGTCTATTTGAAATGACTAGACTGAACTGAATAAATTTATTTTGTAACTACTAACAACAAAGTATCAAAATTGTGATTATTATTGTTAATGTCAATGTTTTCAAGTATAAAAAAATTGATCTGTGATTTGTTTTAGCATAAGTTTTTGTTTTTGTGTTTTATACTTTTCCACATTATAATATTTTTCTACTATATATTTTTCATTTCAGTCCTTCCAATGATTTGAACCAGACAAATCTTTTTCTTTAAGATAATATTTCCGATTACCTAATCATTGATTCTTATAATTAGATTTTATCGTTTTTTGATGAACTGCTGGAATTGGGTCATTTGATATTCCAAGAGGGATATATTTGGAATTTTCTCCCTTAATGTGTCGTTTTCTCTCTCGGAATTTTCTATGAAGCAATAACCTTCATAGATATATAATATTTTAAGAAGCCTCAATAAATCTATTCTTTTTTTGTTTGCATAAGTTGTATAATTTTAGACGATAAAAACCATTTTTCTACCACCACCTGAAAACATTGATTTTTCGACATGAACTACTTTTATTCTATGTACATTTTCATAATAGTGTTGGCACTACCAATAATTATCCATGATAATAATTGAACAATTTCCACTAAGATTTTTATTTGTAGACACTTTTCGCTAACACCTTAGCTTCTTTGGTAGGAAACTACGTTGTTAGCGAAACGTGTCTCGAAATAAAAAAGTTTGGGTTTTTTTTTTCAATTATCATCATAGAGTGTTATTAATTATCATCAAGTAATGGGTATTCGTGTAGGTATTCAACATTTCGATAACTTTAATCAACTGTCACTTATTAAAAGAACACAGGAAAAAAGAAAAAGAATTGACAGGTGCAAAACTAATAATAAAATCAGTACCAAAGACTGATGCAAATAAAAATGTATTTCTAACATTTTAGTTTCTTTCAAAATTATCAAGTCTCCGAACTTGCACCTCATTAGTTTACATTTTTCATGTGCTAGGTTTTATATCATGATGTTTCTACTTAATTCATCTTTCATCCATTTTCATGAAGGATGTACTTAGCGAAAAGGTCATCAATTACTTTTAAATTTGTTCAACATTGCAGTTGATGAGGACATGTATGTTATATGTGATAATTTTTAGCTGTAAGAAAAGCTTATATCTATTTGACATATTTTATATTTTTGTATATTTTTGTTTTTTTGTCATATTTATATATTGTATCTACCAATTGAATATGAAAGTATTTAACGGAATCTTTTGTAATGCTTTAATTATTTATTGTTATGTTCCTATTTTCGGAGCTCTTTAAAGAATGTTGTTTTTTGTATATATTTTTTTATAAGTGATTCATACATGAGTTTGAATTAAATGGAGAATCAAATTTCAGTATTATTATCAAATATTAAATGGGACTCTGGAAAAATGTGACAGACAACAACATGGACATCCAATAGATATCCAGTGTGTACAAATTATGTTGTTATGTAAAAAACATGTACACCAACCTGCCAGGTTGGTGTACATGTTTTGTGAATCTTATGGATGTCCAAGGAATATCTACTGAAGGATATACATACATTCCAAGTCCACTGAGGCCACTCCGGCCACTCACGTACAGTTTTAACTGTCAGTTTCACTGTACAGTTTTAACTGTCAGTTTCACTGTACAGTTGAAACCTACAGTTTTAACTGTGACTGAGATGTACACAGAAGTGCAGTTTAGTTGTTCATTCCTTCCGTTTTTTTTCATGGATTCAAACGGAGAAGAAAAAGCGTCAACAAGGTGCAAGAAGTGGCTACAAAAACGAAATGCATCTTCCCACATAAATTCATTGAAAGAATTAAGGGAAGAGCCATTGGATTTCCTAAATTATTTGTGCCTGACGCAAACAGTGTACCAAAAATTACTTTCGTTGGTTTCGCCTTCAATTAAGAAGCAACATACTGTCATGTTTTTTAAAACAGAAAAAAATATGAATAATTTCATTTCTCTCAGTTAAACTGTGTAGTTGAAAAATTGGAGTTGAACTGTGATCAAAGTATCTACACACGTACAGTTTTAACTGTCAGTTATAACTATCAGTTAAAACTGTCATTCAAACCTGTACGTGAGTGGCCTGCCTAATGTACATCCAATTCATGTCCACAGAGTTTTCAACCTGAATTGCATATGAATTAGATATCCATAGGTGTTGTCTGAGTTTTCAATATTTTATCTTAGTTTATAGATTTTATTTCCAATTTATATCCATCAAGGTAATCAAGTACAATGTTTAGTAATTTTTGATAATGATTACAGAATATCAGGTCTAATCTATAACAAAAAAAAACAACAAATTTTGAATTATTACAAACACAAGTCAACTGATGACAAATGATATTTATATCGAAAGTGAAAAAAAAAAGATTTATAAACAAAGAAATCTGAAATTCCACAATAGATTAATACCATAAACAGTCAAACATATTGACTGAAAAATATGATGTTGTATTATGGTGAAAGTTTTCACTGACAATTTCAACTGTGGTACTTCTACTGTGGTATCAATTTTCTAAAACTTATCTCCATTTCTGACAGTTCTGTTTTAATTTTGAAAGCAGTAATTTTTCCATTTTATCACATTTTGAATCACTTATTAGTCGATTCCAAAATAATTCAGTTCCTTAATTTCATAATCCTGAAAAAAAAACAATTCGAGTTCCACTTGATTGCCATAACTTGAACTTATCATTAAACTTATTATTGAACTTATGAAAAAAAATACTCGAATATTTCAATAATATAAGTTGTCACTAATATAGTTTGTTAATGTGAATGAATTCCAAATGTATTATTGAATTTCAAAATATTATATTTTATACAAACCTGTACTACTAGCCTCAATGATTTTTTTATACTCTTTTTGTTACTGATTCCCAATATTACATTCAACAAGGTGTATAATCGACGTGTGGGTGGACAATACCGACTTTCCTATGTAACATAAAATGTTTTGAATAAGAGTTTTGAGGACTAATGAATGCTATGTTACCAAAATAACCACCAACATACAGGATGTTCAATAAACGTGTTTTTGAATGGAACACCCTATATTGATTGATTACCTTGAAAACGTTTGTTTTAAAAAACATAGGGCAGTTGAGTTTCATACCAGATGGTTCTAATGTTATGGTGGGTTTGTCATCAGAAAATGAGTTCATTCAACACCGAATATCTCCCACTCAATCAAATAGAATAACAACATTTTTCATTTAATATTCATAATTTTACTGAGTGGCATTTTTTTGCATACAAAACTCACAATATGATATCTCAGAAAATATTGGGAATGAATACTTATCTCTCAGAAATGTATCTAATTCCTGAGGAAATTGTGAAAAAATCGTTTAATAAAGGTCATAACTATATTTCTCTTCAATGCTGCAAAAAAAGTCAAGCAATTTCAAAAAGCCTTAAATTCGAATAAGATGTTGAAATTAGGATCGCATACATCATCTTTATTTTCAATTTCTTTTTGAACTTCAATTAATGTTCATCTTGTAAAAAGGCAAAAAACTTCTTTTGTTAAATGTTTTATTCTAGTGTCATTGGTTTCTTACAGTAAAACAATCCCTCAACATATGTCCCGATACAAATCTAAGAACATGATTACTGGGAATATTGCAGTTTCCCTTGTACTCAAGTGAAGGTTCTGAACAGTTTTCATCATCACTAATTTTCTATTACTACCTACTTAATCACTAATAATTCCACATCTCGTTTAATTGGACCCGTATTGAAATAAAAATACTTGAGTTCACGATTGCCACTACTACTCAAACAGTGACCCCCCTTTCCCTATTGGACCATAGAAGTTGATAATTAAAACAGATGGCCGATAAATGTTTGGGAAGGAATAATTGGAGATCAGGTCCAAAGACCATTTTTTTTCAATGAATCACTTGATGGAGATATTTACAAATTTAATCTGAAATTATTCACCCAATTTATTGGAGGATATACCTATTGACTGCGAACATAGGTAGTATAACCAATATGACAGCCTGCCTCCTTGCAATCAAAATCAACTACACAGTCACAGTCAGCACAATTCCCAGACTTTACACCCCTAGATTGCTATCTACAGGGATAAGTTGAAAGAGAGGGCTATTAAGAGAAACCAGAAGACATTAGAAATTGAATTACAGAATTTTTTTGTTTTATTGTTACTTTAATTGAAGGATCAATTTGTGATTATTTCAAAATGAAACATCTGCTGTGAATTTAGGTTTTAATACATTGTTTGATTTTCTGTTTTTAGCATTGAATAAAAAAATTGTCATCATGCGACTCAAAATGACAGAATTGTACATCTGTTGTGAATGCATGACTTTCATGCATTTGAGTCGTGGGTTTGAATAGTACTGGAGATCAGTTTGATCTTCCTCTTGAAGATGATCACTTGGTAATCGAAACACGTGTCGAAGTGTTAATATAATGGTTTGGTGTTGGGAAAGAAACTCCAGTAATATTCATTAGTACACCAAAGGTTCCAAACAGTGCATCACAAGTCATGAGTTTGAGTTCATTTTGTTACCTATTTTTCCAACATTGAATAAAAAAATCATTATCAAATAAAATTATTTCATATTGTCATCAAGAAATTGAAACTATATATTTTTTGAAAACTTATGGTGAGAATCATTTTGGTTTGACCTTATTTATTCTTTTTGAAAGAATGTATCCCGTATTTGTCTAAAAAATTTTGTTATTCCATTGGATCCAGTAAGAGATATTTATATGAGTGAACATTTTCTGACATAATCCCTCCATAACTTGAGAATCACTCGGTATAACCTATAAGTACGTTATATTTTTTAAACCAACCCCTCGGAAAAAATCAATCGAGTTGAAATATATTGGGTTGAACAAATTAAATTAGTTTAGCCACCATTTTCTTATCTAAAATATGATATTGATATATATGGATTTCTGTAAGTATTTTTCTTGAACAATCTGAAAATTCATATAGAATCAAGAAAAATGCTCCGTTATTTTCAACAAACATTTTTGTTAATTATGTACCTGGGTTTTAAATAACAATCATTTCTTTAATACATAAATGTCTATTAGGAGTAGAAGATTAAAATATTGGATAAATGTAAAAAGAGGTCAGTAGGTCCACAGTGAGCTAGCTACTATATACACGGGTATGATGTCCTTGTTTGTATCCGTACTAACTTGCTGTGAAAAGTTTGAAATGTATTAGACATTTTTGGTATAGGTATAAAATAATGAAGTTAGCGAATTAGTGGTAATTTTAAATGAAATAGCACACTATTGTGATACTGGTTTTTCAAAATATATCATCATTTATTACAAAAAATTAAGGACAATCTACAAATCATTTGGTATATCATTATATGTGAAATAGATGCTATTATACCTAATATAATGTAATATTAGAAATTACATTATACTTGTTTACCATTTTTTAATACGATATATTTTGAAAATACCAACTTTTGTTCTCAGAAAAGAGTGATTTTTTACTGAAAATTCAATTTTTAGTGTAACTATTGATAATAATGTAGTTGTACATGATAATATAATATATATCATAAAATTATAGAAACTGTTTCTTTAAACGTGTTAGGAATCACACATTAAAAGGTAAGACCTCGTTAATCCTTAGCTCGCACAAGTTTCTACTTCTGAGGGTTGTCCTTCGTAGGGGTGCGACAGCTGGTTAACGGAAAAACAGATTTTTTTGAAATCAAATTATGTTTTTTATATATATTTTTTTGGTTTATAACCTTACAAAAAACAGTAGGTATAATATATTGAGTCCTCCACTAAAAAAATGTCATTTGAAGAATATTTACAAATTATGTTTGTTTGGCATTCAGAATTTCTGATGTTTTATATTTCATAAATATATACAATGACATAATACAACTTTTATTTATTACAAACGAAAAATAAATATTTAAATAGTTTCTATAGAAAGTTAAAAATAAAAATGCATACCAGATAACACCAATGCCTAGTTCAGAAAGCTTAATGGAGTTTAATGAATATTGTATGTACTGATATTTTGTTAACTTCTTCAGTAACTTTGTAAATTTATAATATTGTATATTAGATTATAAGGTATGTTCATTTATTTCTGTACATTTTGTTGTTTAATAAACAAAAAACACAAATTTTCTCAGAATCATCAGAACAATCCTCAAAATCTTAAATATTATTCAATGATAATATACTCATAGGTCATTTCTGTCTCTGTTTTACTTTTTTTTTTCAAGACAATGCTGCCACTAATCTAATCTAAGCTTGCTCTACTCTTGGCATCTATATGAAAGTTATTTATGTCGATCCTTCATCACTCATTTTTTTTCAACAACTTGATTCTCATAAGAGGTCATAGTTCATAGTTCATCACTAGAATTGAAGCCCTGGTAAAGAGTGTTGGATATTTAAGTTTGGGAGGGTTTGACTCACCATTCCTTTGGTGCGTCTTTAATACAGTATCATTCGTTTTTAACATTATTGAATAAAGTTGTAAAAAGTGGCAATCTAGACTTATAAATGTGAAAGTCACTCACTTAAAACTCATTCATCTCTGTTTCTCTGTACTGGTGAGTCTCAGGAAGTTAAAATTTGGTATATAGGCGCTTTTCAGGTCTTAAATGTGCACTAAGAAAGGATTTTCAAATATTCCAACAGGGCGCCCCCACTGGAGATGAAAGGGGCGCGTTCACAAATGAAAATTACCTTTTCATCAAAAATTTAGCACTCTAGTCTAATCAATCATTCATTCAAAGTATACTTTATTGTCTGAATATTTACATCTTATTGACAAAGTATAAGAAACTATAAATGTATAGATAAAAACTAGTTCACAAATATATAATAGAAAAGATGAGAACGGTTATGATTTGGTAAAAGTATCAACACATAGGAAACATAATAAAAATAAATATAAAAATAATAATTAGCCCTGTTTCGATCAGGCATTGGGCTTATCACTGGTACTAGATTGATCCAAGACTCAACTATCCAAGGACTAGTCCGAGTAGGAAATGTTGATGACATGAAGATACCGTTTATAGAATTGACATATCACTCAATCGATGATTGTCAAAGATGAACGAGGCTTGTATTGCTGGAGACTATTCATAACCCACACACATGTGATAGAAAATAGAATATTCTGGTTGGTAATTTTAAGATAATATTCAAATTTTGTTGGCTTTTCCATATCTTGAAGATAAGGGATAACAGGGTATTGGTGTACAGTTTTTTTGAAAGGTGTTTCTTTAGAATTGGTTGGTCTATAGCTTATTATCAGTCGTAAGGGCGTGCATATAGCTTGTATTGAAGGTTAAATAGCTGTTATTTGCATGAAATTCTGATTTTTGACCTTTTTTTTATGGGAGTAGGGTATAGGAAATTCATAAAAATATGTTTTCCTCTTTTTATCTTCTAGATGATTGTATATCGGTGACACAGAAATAGAAAGAAATACTCAACTACTTGTGTTGTTTAAGTGTTAGGTGATAGGAAAGAAAATGAAAAATTGTAGTCAGTTCGTTTGTAATTATTAGTATATCAGTGAAATAAAATCCCTGGAAAATCTGCGTGTATCACAGATTTTCTCAAACACAAATCAAGTAAATCACCTTCGGTAATATGGCTGATTATTGTTTCTTATCATTGTCTCAGGAAGCAGCGCAAGTGCCGCATTAGGCACCAATGAAAGCTAGTTTCAGTATTGAGGAATCCCCAAAATATAACAAGGATGTTTTTCTCTATTGTAAGCCGACCAAATATGCCAAAATTTACCACAAACTTGCAATTCTTTTCAATGCTCTTGATAATTTGAAGTTAGAAGAGTATCTAGTTGCCCAGGACGAAAAAAAAAAGTCCGAAAGATATCCTTTTCTCCTCAAGAATTTCTGGTAATAGAATATGCCTACTTATATGTCTTATGAAGAGAAAGTTGATGAGTTTCTATAATAATAATAATAGGAAAATATGAGCAACCAAATAATCCATGCACCTCAGAAACTTAACAAGCAGTTTATAATTTCTTTGTATGTCCTTCTATACCACATGGTTTTTTATAATTAGAATTACGTAAATTATGCCTCAACTTTGTTTCACCGATTTATTTTTTGAAAATCGGTTTATCTAACCCCTGATACAAATATATACACAGTTTCTGTGGATAGATGAAAGTTACTCCCATAGACCTCGCCAAAATTACCCAATCAATAATTATATTCTTTGACGAAACACTCTATCGCATATATTTCTTATGCATTAAGCACCTTGGCTTAATGCACCTCAATAGTAGCAAAAGCCATTACCATATAGAGAGAGAGAGAGAGCAAAGGAAGCCCATTTCGCTTACCGCAGAACACTATCTGAAACACTTCTACAAAAATGTACTCTCTAACTGATGGAAATCGTACTGAAATGACTCGTTCTCCAAATTATCCTGAAGCAAGTCTTCTGCACTAACATCAAAGAATATCTCTTAAAATAGGAAACATCAAGTAATCTTGCCACAGTATGACGGGGTTAGGTATACATGTACTTGTGATGCACTGTTTGGAACCTTTGGTGTAGTAATGAATATTACTGGAGTTTTTTCTCAACACCAAATCGTTATTTTAACACCTCGAAACGTGTTTCGATCACCAAGTGATCATCTTCAGGAGGAAGCTTAAACTGTTTAATCTTTCTTTTAAAGATGTTGTTTCGAAAAAAACTCCTGTAATATTATTTAGGTATACATGCACTACACATGGTCATCTTGTGATGGGTGAAGAGCAATCTAAATGTGCAGTGTGTGATTGCATTTTGAATGTGGAACATACATTAACAGAATGTGTACTTTAGAAAATACTAAGTTGATAATTTTTTAAATTAGATATTTATTTAAATATTTTATTTAAATTCATACATATCTGAGGTTGAAATTTAGTGTTATTGAGATCATTCCATTGTTACAGATATTTTTAGGATCAAGATAAAACAATAAATACAAATATATAAAAATTTACACAGCCAGCACTTTCAGCACCGGTAGACAGCTGTTTCAGCCTATTGCGCATTGTCACACCAATAGGTGGTTCCACTTATGTCTCGCATGCGTTTACGCAGTTATTTGTATTACGTACTTTTCTTGGTTTTTCACATTTTGTGTGTTTACCATAAGTCAGGGAAGCTATAGATTATGCTGTAGATGACCCGTCCCGATATAGAAGGCCCAGACACTGTCGAATGAGGCCCCTATGTCCTCCATTAACAGATGAATAATATCTTCATGCATCCCACCCCAGCCAGGTAGGGGTACACCGCGAAGGGCGGCACTGATGTCTGAGGACATTCATGTCATCAACATTGATCAGTTATGAACTATTCGTCCCCCTGAGGAAAACCAGTTTAAAGGGTAGGGTAGCAATGCTCCAGCCTGAAGGAAATCAAATAGATCATTGTAGACCTTGTAGGACATTTTTAGAATTTGTGAAAAAAACTGTTTTTGAAATTATCTGTATCTACAACTTAAAAGATACCCAAGTCCCAACGCAATCATTTTAAAAGAACCAGGTACTTGATTATGAACAAACATTTAGGATATTTGTTGGTTTTCGACTCGGTTCATCAATTTGCGTTCGGTATAAATGTATTTGTGGTGTTGAAGTGGATGAAACTGGTGTTCATGGTTTGAGTTGTAAGTTTAGTTGCTGGTTGAAGACCTCTTCATGGGGCTGTGAATGAACTGTTCAAGAGAGCTTTGTCTGTAGCAAATATCCCCTCAGTCTTAGAGCATTTTAGAGTGAGTCGTGATAATGGTGAATGACCCGATGGATTCCTTGGAAATTTGAAAAACCATTATTATCGGATTTAACTTGCAGTGATACCATGCAGCATTTCATATAAACCATTCTTCAACAAAAGAAGGAGCAGCTGCGAAAAATTGGGAACATATGAAGATTAATAAATACACGAATTTGTTAAAATTTGTATATCTTTCTTTCTAATGATATAGAAACTTTTCGAGTTTAAACTTTGAATCTTCCTCTTGAAGATGATCACCTGGTGATCGAAACACGTGTAGGGGTATTAAAATAACAGTGCGGTGTTGGGAAAAAACTCCAGTAATATTCATTACTACACCAAAGGTTCCAAACAGTGCATCACAAGTAAAAATTTGTTTAGTCTAGTGGGGTACATTCACATACCGAACAACTAGTGTCTTATCAATGTCAAATGAGTGATTCAACTGGGCATTTCGAGTGATTTATAATTCAAATGATAATTCTATTATAAAAAAAAAGATTATTGATAATTTGATTATGCCTATCACTAGTTGAATCACACTGAAATACCTTACAAAAGGGATTACATAGCCTACTGAAGACACCTGGACACCAATATATGGTACGAATATAATAATTCACGTGTGCCACCAATTTCTTAACAATCTCTGTTGAGTGGAGATGTTTACATACCCTTTTAAGAAGAGGGGATTACCAAAGACCACTTTTGAGTAAATCCAGAAGTGGCGCTGATAGACATTTTGGTGTTCTGGTAAGACGGTAGCCAGTCAGGTTTACATGGGTGGTTTGCTTCATTCACTCAATCGACCGCTGTGTAAACCAGTGGATCGAGCCATAAGGCCCGGATGATCGATTTTCACTTCCTATCGTGCAACTCACGTTAGGAATCACAAGTTAAAAGGTAAGACCTCGTTAGTCCTTAGCTCGCACGAGTTTAGACTTTTGAGAGATTCAAAACAGACAGATGTTTTCAATTTAGATTTAAAAAATTTGAAAAATGTATTCATGTTAGGAAGCTGATTATTTTAGGTGTGGTAGAATCATTGAAATATGTGGGGTATACTTGTATATGTAGGGTATATTTAGACACTTTCTAATATACCCCAAATAAATCTTGTAGACAACTAATTACAGTGATGTTAATAATGTTTCAAATATTTAAAGGCTGGCATTTTGAAATTGAAGCTTTTGAAACTCACGAATGTTTCTTTTTCGTATCAAAATGAAACTACTACCTACATTCACTGTAGTTTTAACAATTTATTACATTGTTTTCCAATACACTTCACAATCTCAAATTACATGTGCTGCTAGAAATGATTTCAGGAAATTTAGAATAGCAAGAACAAGTATAAAATGATAATTCTATGCATTATAATTAATTTAACATGGATACAATATTTGTTCAATACAATCTGAATAATTTATAGAAGGCAAATCGGAAAATGTATTTATTTATTTGAGTCAATTGTTTGTTTCAACTTTTCATAGTTTGCTCCACTGAAGGTGGCGATGACTTCCTTATTTTTGATGAAGACGAACGTAGGCATGGAGGAGATATTGTATTCCATGGCAATATCTTCACATTCATCTACATCAACCTGCAATGAAGAAAAAAAAATGATTAGACTATGTATTAACAGAGCTGGACATTTTAAATTCTTATAATAATAATAATAATAATAAGGGGAGTATTTCAGGGTGACTCCCTCAGTCCCCTTCTCTTCTGCATCTCACTATTGCCATTATCCGTTGCGCTCAGAAATACTCGAGGGTATAACTGTG
>WOGP01001739.1:0-18262 GCA_015342065.1 Leptinotarsa undecemlineata | reverse complement strand
ACCAGATAAATTCTCTCGAGAAAAATATCTGGTCGAGGTAGGAATCGAACCAACGATCTTCTGATCGTGAGTCGAGCGCACTACCACCGCGCCAATTCCACGTCATTTCATGAAATTCTTCAATATTTGCATCGAAAGTCCTCTGTGATTTTCATCAGAACTCAAAAGTAACTTGTTAAAAGAAGCAGTCAATTTTGAAAACAATTTAGTTTGACTTATTTTGACACATTTGAAAATTGATACAACCGTCTAGTTTCAAAAGTAACCAACAATTATGTATTTTTCTGGTTAGTAGCGGACGAGATGTGGTTATTTTTGGAACATATATTAAATGGTTCGTACGAAGTACTGCTCTGAAATCGCAGTACCAAAACACTGATCCACCACTATTACATTGCACAATAGAGAATGGATCCGTCCTTGACGAAAAAATGGCAAACGCCGCCTTGCATGCGACTGAAGCGCATTTTAAATTGTTTCAATTTTATAAACAGCTGTATTAGAAATGCATTCAAAATCTACAACAGAATATCGATTTCAAAATTCTATAATGTTTGGGAGTAAATTGAGATGAATATCACCAAATTTGAAAAAAAAAATTAAATTCAATATTTTTTATATAGGAATCGGCTGATTTGTCAGAAACATGTTGGATTCAGCAATGATCATCTACCACATTCAGTTGTGAACCAGGTTTCACCTTTGAGAACTGTCGGACGAACAAATTGAACCATCCCGAGGAAAGTACCAGACATGGGGTTCTGAGTTTTGTGTTTTATTTGTATATTTGTGGATAGTGGGGTTATGTTTAGGTAGGGTAGGATATAACCTTAAATTTTCGTGTTTGAAATTTGAACGAGCCCGCCTTTAAAACGTCTGGGTTCTCCGTGCTATTAATATCGTTGAATGATACCTGTTATGCTTAATTTTCAGTGATTTAATTTGAAACATCTATTAGTATGTTTCATTTTTTGTAACAAATATACAAACTAGTGCAATTATGAAAAATTTAGGCGTATTTATAATTTTTTTGATTATTAGAGTTGCATCAGTATTTTTGGTACAAACATTTTTTGTTCCTGATGAGTATTGGCAGTCTTTAGAGGTTGCTCATAACCTTGTATTTCAATATGGATATTTGACTTGGGAATGGACAAAGGGGATAAGAAGTTACATTCCACCTTTAATAATTGCTGGTTTATATAAAATTCTCCAAATTACTGGATTGGATACATCCAATATTTTGGTAAGACTAATTTTTATCACTGTTATTTCTTGTATATAGAATATATAGTAATAGACATATCTGTGTATGGTTTCAGGTTTTTAGGCCATCAGTTGAAATTTCTTCCCAATGTTTCGCAGGCTCAATGGTCGGCACCTTCACAGGTCTGTGTTACTGCTTCCAAGTGTCTCTCCGACCTTGGAAGGGATAACACATACCTTTGAAAATGCCACTGCCACCAGGGAGAATAAAATGTCAGGAAGAAATTAAAAAAAAAAGGATGACTTAAAACCTAGAAGCTACTCCCATTATAATTATAAGTGAAAATATTTCTAACTTTGAAACTACCAAGCTACACAATTTGAAATTTATTAATTTGTTTAACAAATATGTGACCTACTCGAGTCTTATGTAGTGAACTAATTTATATTATGTATGGAAGGCAAATTGACTTGCTTTTCACCAATAACCTTAAAACTCTATTTTTTTGTAGGTTTATGGTCCTCGTATTCTGCAAGCTATTTTGAGTGCCTATTCTGATTTATGTTTTTATAAATGGTCGGGTACAAAAAAATGGGCAATTTTTTGCATAGGAACTTCTTGGTTTTGGTTTTATACTGGATCAAGAACCTTAATCAATAGTTTAGAATGTGCTTTGAGTACAATTGCTCTTTCATACTTTCCTTGGCCTGGAAAAGGAATAGGTAAATTTGTAAATTTATCAAGAGTTAGATGAAAGTTACAAGAGGAAAATTTTGATTAACACCTAAATACTGATCTCTATTAACCACAAACACATCAAAGTGATAATAGTGAACCCAAAGAAAACACTTCTCCCATTCCAGAACTGTTTCTCTTCTTGCATTTTCAATATCTATCACATAAAATTTGATAGCCCAGTATGAAGTTCCTTAGATTGTACATTTTCCTAATAGTCCAGTCGAATTGGGATTTGACAACACAAAAATTTTACTGGCTAATTTCTTTCTGAATTTTCTGGGTGGGGGTCACTAGCAGTCTAAATTCGGTTTTTCGTATATCAAACCAGTTGCATCATTCGCCATCTTGAATTTAATGTTTGATTTTTGTTTATTGAATAACTCGTTTATTTTCAATTTTACAAGAAAAATTGTTAGCACAAAAGTTGTTTAAAATTATATTTATTACAATTTTGATGCTCATAATCTTTTCCTTAGGATCGATATTTTTTTATTTATACCCCAAAAGAGGTGGTGAATGTTTTCAACTCGTTTATTTTCAATTTTAAGAGAAAAATTGTTATGAACAAGGTTGATTAAACTCTGAAAGAAAATTGCCAGTGAATTTTTTTGCAATGCTGACTCCCTTTTAGAGTTAATTGTACTGGCATATAATAGAGATCAGATATTTTCATGTCCGTTTTGAAAAATTGTTCTAATTTGTCGTCTATACTTTTCTACATATATAAACATTAATTTTCAGAAAATAACTTGAACTTCCTCTGGATTATTTCTTTATTGTTTGTTATGAGGCCCACCAGTGCAATAATATGGATACCTTTATGTGTGTATCATTTGATGATTCAGAAAAAATCAGTGTTGACTCTGCTATTAAGTCGTTATTTACCAATCGGGTGAGTTAATTTAATAACAATAATTTAATAAGAATAAAAAGACAGATGTGGTAGTTTGTATCTTCCAACAATTATGTTTTTCTTCTGTTTTAAGGCATCTTGTACTGTTAAAGTGTATCAGATTTTTTGATAAATGCTATTTTAGCATTTATGAAAGTTATTTTTTAAATTATTATTTTCAACTGTCAATGGCAGAGAAGTTTGTTAAAAAAATTGCTATATTTTAACGAAAAAATTGTCGCATGTGTATTATATCTGAGGAAGACCACTTTGAAGGGAACAACATAAAAATTGATGAATAAATAAATATTTTCATAAACTACACCTTACGATTTGATCTTTACAAAGTTTATTTTCAAAATAAAACACATGTTTTGCTATCATAGTAGCTTTTTGGTAGTGAATATCATAAGGTGTAGTTTATGAAATTAGTATGGATCTTTATCAAGAAACAGAAGAATAAATCAAAATAATATTGCTTATTGCTTGAAAGCACGAATTGGAAACAAAAATTAAAACTTTTAAACATACACTGAAAAAGTTCTTAATCCAAGGAGTATTTTATACTTTAGACGATTTTATTCAAAAGTGTGGCTGATTCATTTTCATCTATGTAGTATGCATTATATGTACTGTTTTTAATATGTATCCATCCAATATGTTTTAACTTTTATGTGAAATTGACTATTGTTAATGGGTTTGTACTTGTTGTTTGTTTTTTGACATATCATGTTGTAAGAACAACCTAAAGAGACAAATATATTATCTATCTATCTATAAGTGTTTCAAGCGCCATAAATAATATGAAAAACCGAGTTTAAAAATGTCTCGAAATGGAAGGACTCCAATTAGAACATTATTGCTTCAATAATTTTTTTTGGTACCTATATAAATTACTTCATTTCAATTTTCATTACAATTATAGTGTTCGTTTCGGATGTTATTATTGCTATCATTTCTTGCTATCTATCTTGATATAGATATGTTTCAAATAATCATAAAAGGTTTTCTTAATCGAAGTTCATTGTAGGAAACGCTCAGAGCAATGGAAAAATATAAATAGGTACTTAAAATTAAAAAAAACTCTCAAAAAACTCAGTCAACCAATTTCCAGGGCCGTAATTTAATTTAAAAGTGAATAATTCACACAACTATAATCGAATATTACCGAAACATCCCGAAATATAAAATTTAATTTCATTTCTCAGTATGAAGTGAACATCTACGGTCCAAAATCTACAACAAAAAATACAGGTCCGTATTTAAAAATTCAAAGATGGGGGTGGCCCAAGTCAGATGACACCATGTATAAAAGATTCATGTATATATTCTGAGAGCCCACATCAAGTGCCAATAGCAAAATTTGGGCAGATTTTCAATATGTCTGCGAATAAAGAAGATATAGGCAAAAGAATAATTTGGGATTTTTTGGTTATTCCTGTATATCTCCAGAACCAAAAGAGCTATATTCGATTTCTTTACATCATTGAATAGGTCTCTGAAATACACAACTTTGCCAAAATTTAATCGATACTCTATCTTTTATCGTTTACGAGATCCCCATGTACAGAGACGAATTTGAATAGCCCTGTATATGTCTTCTTCATAAGGGTCATTTCCCAAAATTTTTGTTCACCTAGAGAAATCGTTCAATCCGTTATCAGATATTTATTGTTTTGCGAATATCTCAGAAACTAATACAGATATTCAAAATTTGAAAAGAACTGTAGCACCAGTATTTATAATTTTAATTGAACAGTGAAAATACGGAAAAACCAGGTTCGGCTCGAGCACGAAATGCCTGAACCCGGCGCTTCAGCAGAAAAACCTATTTAATATGTATAGTGAGGAAAGAAGGTAATTGATGAATAGTTAAATAAAAAATAAGTCGCTGGCAGGAAATATTTATCACATTTCTCTATATTGTGCTTACATAAAAACTTTGATGAATTTTACGGATTTGTATTTTATTTTTGATGCTATTCTTTGAAGTTTTCAAAAAATATATTCGATGAAAAAACTACAAAAATTCAATTTTCCATTTTTTTATAATCAATAAAAAATATCAGAAGAAAAATATCAGGACATTGAAAAATTTTGTTTTCCAATATTCCAGTGGTTTTGTTTTCTTATTAATTTATTTCTTATCGTGTGAAAAAATTATAAAATAATGCATCTTTTATACAATGATGGGTGGAATTACGAATTGAATAGTGCGTCAGTTAAAATTTTTTCTGATAGCGAAGTGAAATTTCGCGAAATGTCACTTATTATTATTATATTAACACGAACTAAAAAGTAATTCGAAACAAATTTAAGATTGAGTTAAACATCGATAAGTCCTATGGCTTGATGACTTTCAATAAGTCTTCAATCAGAATAAATCTATTTACAAAAAAGCTTGGGGTACTTGAAATTTTATTTTTATTGTGGCAAACAATTTCTATTTTATTTTAAACAGACAGATCAAGCCTCAGGACTTATCACCGATGTTGAACATAATTTTAAAATAGTTTCGAAGATATTATTCTGACTTCCACCCCGAAGTATGTGTTTGTGGAGTTGTTTCCTGACTCCATCTGTTGGTGGCCAGTGGTACATCTTTCTAAATGAACTACAGATAGAGACTGGATGGAATTATTTTGTTCGTTCAGGATACTCCGACGTTTCACTCTGTCTGGGATGACCCTCACTGTACTGACGTGCAGCTAGTACTCGGAAACCGGTCTATCGGTTGTCGCCGACCAAATGGAATTACTTTTAACTTTTCATAAATAGGAGGTTACTTGCGACGAATCATCTGAACGGAAGATGCTAGAACAGGTGTCTGATGGTTTTACTTCAGCTTTCTGCGTGGCAAAACTGGGTTAGTTGTTGTTTTGGCTCCTTTTCCATTATTCAACCCGCAACACCACTCGACCTAAAATACGTGTAGATGATCTCGTTGGGGGGCCAGTCCCTTACTGGATGCAGAGCACTGCATCTTGAGTCGCAATTCTTATATAATAAAACTGGGATGGCGTTTATAACACAAGGTACTTACAGCACAATAAAGTATCGTCACCCGCTAAATATAGTAATTGGGATCAAAGTAACAAAGGTTACACCAATTTAAGGCATAATTTCCGCCAATAATATTTAAAGGCTGTATAGTCTGCTAAAAGTATGTCCTTTATGCGTATTGGACAAAGAAACATCGAGAAATACCGAGTGGGAGTGAAATATATCAAGTCAACTTTGTTGACGGAATAGGAAGCTCACCTTGGATTCTGAATTCAATTTTATGTTATATAAAAAGAACCGCTCACCAATTCAGTTAGGATTTTTATATGTTTAAATGGGAGGGAGTGGGTTTTCGTTATGTTTGTGTTCATATTAGTTCATATATTTGACTTTCAGAAGTGGATATAAGTAAATTGAAAGGGGTATATTTTTGGGAGAAATTATTTTTTGCGTCTTTATAGGAAAAAATAAGGGATTCTTCCCAAAGAAAAGAAGGAATCAAATAATTTCAAAAAGTTAACCCTATACGAAGATGTGTTGTATATCATGCAAAGCTACTTTCATATAAACATTGAATCACACGAAAGAAAAATACTTTCGAAACAAATACCTACTCTTATATGAACAGTGAATACACAAAGAATACTTTTTCTTATTCAGTTTGTATTGCAAACATTCGTTATGGAGTTGAATCAGATATCATTCATAGGAGGTAAAATTTCACTGTCATACTCACTGGTGTACTTCCGATTTTTCGGCATAAGACACTTCAGCCTCTTCAGTATCAAATTTGGATAACATCAAAACATGAAGCACTCAATTCATTCATAAAATTACGACTTTATGTCACGAATGAGTTTAATCTACTCATGTCATCGATGACAATACGAAATGACGACATTCATTCCCTTATTTGATTAAATCCCAGCCATAGAAATCATGAGTTAGTTTTTTGAAATCAATTGATTTCTTCATTCTTTTTTGGATGATTCCCACATTTTTTTGAATAAAGATGAAGAAGTAGAAAACCAAAAACATTTCTTTCTCAAAAATAAATGTGAGTAATTTAAACAAAATTTTTCAACTTAACCTCTGTACATCCTTGAAGTTTTGACAACCTGCATCATGAACAAACCTTTGTTGATATATGACCTATTATCAGTCTCCGAAAACAATCAACGTATTATCATTTTCATAAACCAGAATTTGCAGAAGATCCATTTTCATTTCATATTGCATCGTATATCCCATTAACCGCTTCAAACTCTTTATCAAAAACCTCGTGATTCTTTTTAAAATCGTCACTCGCCTTCATTTTGATAGAATAGAATTCACTGAAAGAAAACATTTGTGGTGATAAGATACAGAACCCAGAAACGAAAAGGTTACTTTAGAAAAGGTTACTTTAATCAGCTGCATTGTAGCCCAATCACAGCTACGATAACTAAAGCAACCTCCACACTACGACGAGAATAAACATCGCAGAAGTATCTATACCGATTACGAATCTGGTTGAACATGTTTGGAGAAAAGATGCATTTTCAAATCTAGATGAAAGACCCTTTAAAATTTTAGGCGGTTTCCAAATGAATTCTCTCTTGATATATTATTATTTGGCTCACTTTATTTATATAAATGAAATTTTTAAAATTTTGTTCAAGTATAAACCATCCGTTAGACAGCTTCCGAATGAATCGTGAAAAGATAGTGTCGAAATATTATTGGACTTTAATTGATTACTGGAACTAACAGGTTTTCACTTTTCTAGAATTAAAAATTAAATAATCAATCAACAAAGTCAAATTACTATTCATCCTGAAATGTTACTGCAATTGAATGAAAAGTTAAAAATGGATTCATCAAACTTGTCCATAACACTTCTAATTATAAATATTCAATAAATTCATGGTTGTGGCCATTCACACGTGGTAGAAAATCATTATGGAGAATGGGAATTGAAACTTTCTACATTTTCAAACTTAGTTTAATGTATAAGTTTGAAAATGTCCTTATAGGACGAAACTGCAGTAACTTTAGTTACAAAAGTGGTAAATAAAATTGAAACTTTCAATTCTCATTTTTCATTATAAATTTGGTCTATTCAATCATCATTTAAAATTCGTTTCGAAGCTTATCAAACCAATAATATTGTTGGTACCTTAAATATTGTTTAGCTTTTTAGTAATATTTGAAAAGTGGAATTATTAATTGTGTTGAGTGCCAAAAATGAAAATTGTGAAATAATAAAAAAGGGAACTGTTAAAATAAGTAAGACTGGTAAGCATGAAAAACTCGGAAGTGAAAAAAAGCAGGAAAAAGGCACTTAGATATTTCAATGATTCCAGTTTTCATTACTAATTGACTATTACCAGTCAATGTGAAAAATAAATATAGTAGCGATTAAGAATTGATCAAATTACTGAAATTCTCGGAAATATTGAAGTTTTCGATTTTGCTACATTATATGAATCAAAGAAAAAATATGGGTTCGTTTTCGAAATTTCAAAGTTGAAGGTATCCCAAGTTGGACGACATCCTGTAAAAAAATTATATCATCTTATTCTGATAGTAAGATGAAGTGCTGTGTCCTACTGTAACTAAATTTTTGATTTTTCTATAAATAAAGAAGATACAGCGTAAAATACAGTTTCAAAATGTTTGGTTATCGTATATCTTCGAAAAAAAAAGCAATAAACGATTTTTGGGAATCGAAAATAAGCATTTTTGTCACGATTTAACTCACTCTTTATCCCTTATTCTTAACAAGATGCATACACTCAAATTTGAAAAGCCATATTTCAAGCCCTGCACTTAAGAGGCCAACTTCCAACTTTCGTCCATTGGTTGTTGTCAAAATGAGTTATATCGAATTGAAATTTGATTTATTTTTTCAAATTGAAGAGAAAGAATTCAATAACAATAATATCGTCTTTATTTTTTCAAAAACAAAAAAATCAACATAACGTATACAATATTCAAATTATCAAGTGAAATCGTCTGTAATGTAATACATCACGGAAAATGTACTTCCGTTCTCTCAATATTATTGAAAAATCAATAGATTTTTCAAGATTTTTGAATATTCATTATTTTTGGTCTCCAGGATTAGGAATGTCAAAAACTACTGAGTGAAATGAACAATTGGACCCTCTGGTATTACTGGTGTTTCTTTATACAAACTGATACTACAGTATTACTATACATAACACTAGATCTGAAAGAATATACTCAATTTTTAGTTAATTAATATCCGTTACAAATGTTACATTAACAATATGAATACAACTCAGCTTAATACAGCAAGCTTCGATTCCCAACTTTATCAATAATATTGAAAATTTGGCAATCGCATATATTGTTTCAAAATCCTAGGTACTCGGCCAACTATTACAACAAATATTTCAATAATCGGTAATTATTATAGATTTACGTAATATATCAGATTATTTCAGTAATCTACCTTATATTTCAAACATGTCCAATTACTTTCAACCACTGTGATGCAATGATAGTAATCGGTGAATATTTTCCATGAAATTTCATTGGAAACCTCGTTGTCAGTTCCTAAATCTAGGATGAACATTTCCGTTCGGAAAATGAACTCCTACATTAAAAATAATAGTAAAAAAGTGAATTGACTTCAAAAATAAATTTCTTCTCAAAATTAGGACATTTTACTTTTATATACACTAACACGAAATCAACAAACAAAATAAACGTAGATATGATACAATTCAGAGACTAGACGTAATTTAATACTAGTCAGATACTTTTCTTGAGTACAGAAACTGAGCTGATTTTTTTAACGAATTCAACATAAGATGGTCAATTTCGTGCCAATACACTTTTTTATAGATTTTGTTTATCATGGTGATTAATATCTGTTTAATCTGTCTGTTTGTTTAAAATCTGTTTTTCCGTTAATCAGCTGTCGCCCCCATACGAACGACAACTCTCAGAAGTTGACAAACTTGTGCGAGCTAAGGACTAACGAGGTCTTACCTTTTAACGTGGTAAGCAGGTAACACGGTAGCAGAATCATTCCAGCTTCAACCAGATACATTCTCTCGCGAAAAATATCTAGTCGAGGCGGGAATTGAACCCACGGTCTTCCGATCGTTAGTCGGGCGCACTACCACCGCGGCCAATTCCACAACAACATGGTTTTAAATATTACAGGATGTATTCAGGTTTTTGGTTTATCGTTATAGTAGAAACGAATGAAACTTGCTAAGTTTATCGATGTCTGCCTTTTTTTAATATTGTTTCCTTTACTTTTTATTTCAGCCATCCCAGAAAGTTGTTTCTGAACTTTCCAACAGAATCATTAACGTATTCGAACAAGAACAGAATTTTAAAATTTCAGAAAAAAAAAATTGAAAATTTTGCATTCAAATCTGTCCTGATCAGGAGTATAAATTATGGACCCGAACAATAGGTTCCACATAATAGTTCCACCGAACAGGTTCCACATACGGCAGAGGATAGGGCTGCCGACGGCCGCCATACAAACCCCAGTCCCATTACTGGACGCAGGAGTAACATGGGCTTCAAAGTGAAACTGCTTCTATTCAAGACCGTTCTGCTACCCATCATTCTGTAAGCCTCCACTGCCTGGGGCCGGAGCGCAGAACAGACATACAGACGCAGTATCCAGACGTTCATGAACGCTTGTTTACGAGCTGTCGTAAACGCTCCAAGATACATACCTATCAGATCCATCTACCGGGACCTGGACCTAAACACCCACTATGTAGAGAGAACACGCCGAAAACATATTCGAAAGAATACGAACACACGCCAGTCCAGCGATGCGTAACCTACATGAAGCGATCAACAGAGGCGACCCCAGATTTCGTGAACACATGAGACCACGAAGCAGAACCAACGACCACCTCCGAGAGTCGCTGGTTGAGGGGACTCCTATCCAAACATTACATACAGTAAAATTAAACAAAAGGCTTACTTTCGACCGCAGGAGGTGAGATGTCAATCTTGCTAAAATGCCCATCAGCAGGTTGAGGTCCACTCAGGAATGAGTGGGGGTGGATGGACAGGATTCTAGCTTATGCACACAGTAATTGTGTGGGAAAGATTATTTCACTCAACCCTGGGGTAGGGGCATGGGAAGGCAAGTTCATAACTGTTCCCTTGGAACTGAACAAAGTGAGAACATAGCCAGTGACGATATTTGGGGTCCAGGTAGATTACGACCCCGTCGTCGAGTCATTTAACTTCAGTGTTATTGGTTGTTGTAAATGGCTTCTAAGCAGAAGCCGAAACGACTAACAGAAGAAAACCACAAACGCGGTTCAACCCGTATCACAGAACACTGCTGACCGCGAAATATATACGAAGGTGGTCCCAGAAGTACCCGGCCTGACCTAGAGATGGCGGCAGTTGTTTAAAAATATCAATGTATTAAAAAGTACACAATCTATAAAGCATTTGTTTTAAGTTGGAAGAAGCTGCGTTCTTTAGCATTCGTTTGGCTGCCATCAACAGCGAACGTTTTTGGTGAAATTGTGAAATTGAAAAAAATTGGTCATCGATATGTGATACAATACTTTTATTTGGAAGGACTCAGCCCAACCAATATGAAAGTTGAACTGGATTTTACTCTAAGTGAGTCTGCTCCTTCGTTTACAACAGGAAAATATTGAGGAGTAGATTTTAAACGTGGCTGTATGAGCTGCCAAGACGAGCATCGCAGTGGTCGACCACTTGAGGTGATGACTTCAGAAACGTTGAAGAAAATCCACAAAGCAGTGCTGAATGATTATCGACTGAAAGTACGCGAGCTGACAGATTTACTAGGCATTTGAAAAAGTCCAATACATTGTATATTATATATAAGTGTAGACATGAGAAAGCTGTGTGCAAGATGGGTGCCGCGTTTACTCAACTCGAGCAAAAACAGTATCGCAAAGATGTTTCAATTGAGTGGTTAACAAAGTTTCACAGTAACAAAGCAGAATTCTTGCGTCTTGCGGGATGAAACATGGGTCCATCATTTTACACCATGAACAAAAAAACAATTAAAACAGTGGACTCAACAGGGAAAACCGGCCCCAAAGAAGGCAAAACCGTTTCATCTGCAGGAAAGGACATGTCATCGACTTTTTAGATGCGCGGGGGAAAATTTTCATTGACTATCTTAAAAAAAGAGTAAAACTATCAACAGTAAGTATCATACGAACTTATTGCAACGTTTGAGTGAAAAAATCCAGCAAAAACGGGCGCATTTCGCTGAGAAAAAATTGTTGTTTTATCAAGACAATGCATCTGCTCACAAATACATTATTGCAATGACTAAAATTAACGAATTACAGTTTAAATTCCTACTTCATGCAACGTTTTCGCTAGATTTTGCCCCCTAGGATTATTTTCTGTTTCCAAACTTGAAAAAATGGCGCAATGGTTAAAGATTTTCCAACGATGAAGTGATGTCTGCATTTAATTAACTAATTATTAGGTTTTTTCTGGTTCTACGAAATTCACGTCCTAGGACTGTTGAGAACTGTCTCCGTTACTCATGCGCATTCATGTGGAAATTGGTTTGGGCTATTTGCTAGGATGTGTTTTTATTAATTTGATTCAAATAATTGATAATTGAGGTTAGATAATATTTGAACTGACTATAAGGATACGCTACATAACAAAATGGACATGATCAATAGTATTTTCTCATCTTCATCTCTTCATATATACGATAGGTGGTACAGTGATTTCCTCAAAAACGTTCTGGTTTAAACAAGTATCCGAGACTATTTCGGACTGTTTGAGATTTTTTGTTTGTACGCATCATATCTTGCGCAGTGTCCAAACAGTTTTGGATGTTAGAACCAGAATAAAGCTAATGTTTATCGACAACTTTAAATGCCAGAAATGTCTCTCAAATACCCACGAATACTACTCTATCGCAGCTGCGCTATGAACGACTACCTCGATAAAGCCAGCGGTGCTGTGCCTCAACCAAAGGTACCGGTACCCAAGGCATATTCAATGCTTACAATTAAGTTTACAATTAAGAGTACTTACCTACATTTCAAGTACATGAGTTTTACTGGAATTTGTAATGAATCTGAGCTTATGTCCCAGTTTTCACGTGAATAATATTTAATAGCGAGGAGTTATTCAATTCTAATTGATCATTCAGTAAATTACCAAAATTCTTGAATCTATTGATTTCTAAACATTCTAGAAGATTGAGTTTCAAACTTTTCTCTTCTACATGTAACATGTCGTATTCATGATTGAACTCATGCCCTTCTGCGAAAAACTGGTTTGCACATTTTCAAAGACTCAATGACCATAGAAGTAGTTTTGTAAATAGAAAGACTAATTCCTCATTTGTAAACCACGTTTTAATAGAAGAACAAAAGTTCAATCAAGAAGAAAGTGTAGAAATCAATAGATTCAAGAATTCGTGTAATTTATTGAATGATCAAATAGAGTTGAATAACTCCCCGTTTCTAAATATTTTTTCAAATGTGGAAACTGGGACATAAGCTCAGGTAATTTAATTCATCACAAACTCAGGTACTTGAAATGTAAGTACTTCAAAAAATTTTGGTTTTCATCAAGTATCGACCAATTCCATCATATATTTGAAAAAAAAAATTCACTTCTCATTATTATTAATAATGGTTGAACTCTCAAAAATAATATTGAATATCTTATAAATAATAAAATTGTTGACAAAATCGTAAAGGCTTTCGCGACCGAGGTTATCAGTACTACTATTTTTATTCGGCTTTGAAGGCCGTTGATTTTTGAAATTTGTTCCACGGCCTGCAAACCCAAATACAAATAATAACACTAAATACATTTGTTCATAACAATTCATGTAGTTTTCGGCTTTCTACTACTCTATCTTGATACAAAAAAATGTGGGAATCTTCCAAAGAAAAGAAGGAAGGAATCAATTTCAAAAAAAGTGATTGTATACATGTCCGTGTGGATCATGAAAAGAAATGACTTTCAGACAAACTGGAAGAAAAAGCCATCCTATAATAACTACTTTCATATTAACATTGAATTATGCGAAGGAAAAATCTTTCAATACAAATACTTTTATATGAACACTGAATTCTGCAAAAACCACTTTTCTTTACTCAGTTTTTGTATTCCAAACATTCATTGAAGAACTGATTCACATATCATTTATAGGATTTCTACACAATATACTAAATGGAAGGTAAAAATTTCACCAACATGGAACACAGTAATTCTCATCGGTAGACATCGATGTTTTGTCGTAAGACACTTGCCTTAGGGCTCTTCAGTACCAATCTGGACAACATTGTAAGAAAAAACATCATAGTGAAAATTAAAATCTCAAAGTGAAGAACATTATCTCGATTTAAAGAAATCTTGCTCTCCTATATTCATGAAGAAATATTTTAATAAACTGAGAAACATATTCTCTCAAGTTGAATTTGAATCATCAATTCAAATGGACTGAATAAACGCTTCTTTCAAGTAAAAAAAAATATTCCATCAAGATTGTGCATACATTCAAATAGAAATTATCACATTAGCTCAAGAGAAGTAAGTATGCATTCTTTAGTAGAAGCAAAATTAATCTCCAAGCAATACTTTTTTGGGTTTTGAAAGAATGATATGTTAACTTGGAACACTATTAAAATATCTCCGTTAGAAAAATTAATTGTTTTCCTTTGAAGAGAAGCATTTTTGATTCAAACACCTTTATTTATATAAGTCAAATAAACTCATTTACTTCATCAAAGATAACTTATGCTTATAAACTGTCCCTCTCATACGGATGTCTTTAGTTACTTGAATCCAAAGTATTTCATCTGTAATATGAACAGCTATAAGTAGTAAGTGAAGATATTGAATAATACATTATATATTATGATTGGTTTATTTGAAGAAATTGCAAATCATAAATATTATCCTGAAAAAGCATATGATAAAAACATAACGTTATAGAAAACTAAGTTCTCTTTGCTAATCTATGCTTGAATGTCATATTCCAACCGCACACTATTTAGAGATCATATAGTTATACAAATAACAGAAATAAATATTCAATCCGAAAACATATATAAAAAAAGTGACATATTCTTGACAAATTTCAAATCAACAAATTAATCATCGAAGCCTATAAACAACAATATACAACTCAGACAACAAAATTAATTCATTTTTTAGTAATTTAACACTAATGAAGTTTTAAAAATTAGATACCATTCTGGTAAATAACATTAAAAAAATTACTATCGTCTAGCAAGTTCTGCATTCTGCTTTTCTTCATCCACAATTGCCGGAATATCACTTGGATTCTGAAACGAAAGAAGAAATCAGCACATCACAGTTAGCCACTATTTCAAATATCTAGAAAGGTAAAACTATATGAAACTATAAAAACATTCACTGTTTTCACGTTTTTGGAAATTCTGATTTCTCCTCTAATGAGTTTGGTAATATTTCTACCTATTTCTTATATTCCCAATGGAAATATAGTAAATAATTTCAAGCTGAGTAGGGTATATCCAATTTGTTCCCAATAAATAACATAAAAACATTACTGAAGTAATTACAGAAAGCAAACACATTTCGAAATTCAACAAACATTTTCATGTTGAAATCAGAAAATAGCTGTCATATGTAGGTGCTTTTTACACCTACTGATATCTATTTAGGTATTATTTGTATTATAATTTATTGTCAAAACTATAAGTACCTCTCTCATTCAATAAAAAAAGAGTTCGGTCTAAGAGAAAATGGAATGTTATTTAGAGAAAATGCACTTATTTAAAACAAGATAAAATAATTTTTCAAAACAAGAGATTGCCAAATTTGAATTAACGTGGGGGATTTTTCAGTTGAAATTAATATACACTTGCAGAGCTCGGCAAATATAATAATGCATGTGTGAAAAATTACGAAGCATTGATATAATGAGGGCAAAATCAAGAGTTGCTGTCAAAGTTTACCACTTTCTATTCGGTACTAGGTATACAACGCAGTACTTACTAATATAGCGGAGTTTCTTTCTCAAGTAACCCAATCAACTCAATTTTATACAGTTATAATACCTAGCCATGAAAATATCTTCCAACTGTGTGAGACTCCAGTCTTGTAAAATCTGTTCCATTATAGTAGATACAAAATAATCGGAAAAGAGATGCACTACCTACAGACACACATGTGTAGTGATTTTAAGGAGGAAGCTTAAAATTACAAAACACCAACGTCACTTTCCAACACATACTGGCGCATACGCGAACACTATTCTACATTATTAGTTTCTCATTATAATAAATTTAAATTCTTTTCAATAATATCTATGTTCAAATAAAACAGTTTTTTTTCAAACTGAAATGAATGAACTACTTCTTTAAAGGAAATCCTGTTCATACTATACAAAATTCCTGTTATCTTTAGTCGATCATAATATAGTTTTGTATATAGATTCACGAAACTCTTGTTATAAACGAATTGAGTTATTTGAAAGGATACAGTTTTCAATTCAAACAAACAATATGTTTTCAGATCAAGTTGATATTGCTCTCCATTTGACACAGTTTATTTTTCTTTTTGAATAGGTGGTAGATTTTGAGATGATATTATATTTCCTTGGTTCAAATTAGTTCATTTTCGCAATAATATAGTGAAACGAATGGTGTCGTTGAAAGGCCAAGAAATTTTATTTCTTCGTTAAAAAAAGTGTGATTCTCTTGTGGAATATGACGTTGTTGGCAGGAAGTTATAGTTTCTCCAATGGAGATGAAAATTTCAAAGCAACCTATGATCTCCTTTGAAAGAAACACTTTTTACTGTGGCACAAATCATTCATGAATTACATTTTGTTGCATTAAGATGGAGTAGTACAAAGCCAATAACTTTTTTTCCCAAAAATTTCCTAAATATGTTCATTTCAATTTAAATTTGGAGATATTCACAAAAAACGATTTATTTTTTTATTTTTCAGTTGTTTGTTTTAAAATATCATGCATATAGAACTTCGAATATTCAAATGGAATAAATTTCTTTGAAAGTTTACGGAAAATCGTTGAGAAGAAACCATTATTACTCATGACGTACCATTATTGGAATAGGAAATTCATTTCGAAATGGAGAAACCACCAATGCTCAAGAATATTTGTAATAGTAATGATCACATTCTTCATGCTGTGTCTGATAAATAAACTCGTAAAGAGTATTATATCGATCTTGACTCATACATAAACGTGTAGGGTAAGCTCGTTAGAGAACCACTTAGCATTGCGTTTAGTACTTGTTAACTTTAGTACAAATTTACTGCACATCATTTAATTTTATTCACATGCCTTTGCCATTTAGGAGTTTGTATGTATACCTCTGAAGCATTATTTTTCATGGGAGAGTTTACCTTATTCGTTTTGTTTCTTCTATAAATGAATAAATACAGCATGAAATGAACATTTGGTGGGAACTATTTTGGTTTTTAGAACGCTGAAGTATGCGTCAATAAATGTTTTTTATTTTGAATATACCAAATTAGTATTTTGGGCTCAGCCGAAAACCACGAAAATCTATACTCCATGGTTTGGATTATATGCTCATTTGAGTGAAACAATCCAAATGAAAATTCGTTTCCCATATTTTCACAAACCAGCAGAGAATATTTTATTCAAATTCGAAAGAAAATAATTCATTTTTGATAAACCCGTACACTTTTTTCTAGGTTTCTCTTCCTCATATTTTTTAATCATAGGTATATTCAATATGTCGTCGAGATTTTATTTACCAAGTTAATATAGTTTTATCTTGGCATTCAGCAAAGTGCAACAAAATATATTAAAAATAACATTGGTAGTAGTTACATATTTTTTCATAGGCAAAAAGTTACCCTATGTACTTAGTTATCGTAAATGCGAAATATTTTCAGATAAAAATATTCAGATTTTATGTGATTGTATAAAATTCGACACAAGTTTATTAACATTGACTTTTACTGAAGAAATTTTGGTTGGGTAACAAGATCAATTTTTCTTTGAAAAAAACAATTGTTTTCTTGCCGACGTTTCGAATTCAATCAGATTCTTCTTTAGGGCTATGTAATTGAATGTTTTTAAACATACCTTCTACAAAACTCATACGATTATTATCGTTTCAATTTTACATGAAATAATTTATTCTTGATTAAATTACTCACGAAAAATTAGTTTCTTCGTGTTAATAATATGACTTTTTTGAAAGTCATCAGACATATTATATACATAATAAAAAATAAGAAACATTGCAACAGTCAAATTTTCGAGACAACATCAACATAAAATGACATGAAACAAACGAATGGCTTCATCTGTGATTTTGATAAGGTGGTGTCTTCTTTCTTATCAATGACAGATAACGAAGGATATTGTTGAGGATATTGTTGAGTTTCACGTTGAATACAGGATTCTGCC
>WOGP01001738.1:0-18264 GCA_015342065.1 Leptinotarsa undecemlineata | reverse complement strand
ACTATTTTGTTTATCTTGCATTTATATTGTATATAACCAATGTTTTTCAGAAAATGTGACATTAAAAATTAATTTTTTATTTTTACGGTAGGACTCTAGATATTTTTATCAATCTACTAGCTAATACTCTGACTTCATGCACTTGACTGTTTTTCTTTATCAAAAAAAAAAACAATGTTCACCAAAGGTTTGTCAATAGAGCATATTTACTATTATTATTATTATTATCACGTAGTAACAGCTACATCCATCCTTCAATTAAAATTTGAGTAACATCCTGAGTTTTTCTTAAGTTAAACAATTTCAATGTTGAATAGTTCAATTCAGATTGGTATAAGTTATCACTTTTGTTGGGCGTCCCGCGACGCACAAGTTTCATTTGTACACAAATTTCTCATAACGAAAGACATACATACACACTAAAATAATTACTATAAGGCTCCCTAAGGGCGTTACTTAGCACAATTTTGACATCAACTCAACCCCAGTTACGTAATTCTGATGAAATAATTCAGATAGTTGTCTTGAAGAGTTACCTAAAACAAATAAATATGATTTTATATGATCTGAATAATACCCATTGAATATATATTTGATATATTGGTGTGCTATCAAACTAAATTCAAGATATATAAGATGGAGAATCTATAGGGTAATTATTCGAAAACGGTCCTGCTTAAACTAGAACACATTTTACTTCCGGTAGGTATTAGAAATTTCATTGATCTCAGCCGAGTCACTTTCGAAGTATATCAAACATAACTTTTTCATATGGTAGTCTCATAAATAAAAATAAAACATCAGAATAAAATATTTTCAAAAGTGTAAATCATCCAGTTGTAACAAGAAGATATATTGGGCAAATACATTTAAACATTCATGTGTCTGCGCATGTAGCAGAGCTTATATCACACTTTGCCGAGTTAATTCCGGAATACATAAATTTGTTTGTACACATGCTTATTTTGAAATGCGAGTAGAGAAAGAGATTTTCACAACTCAACAGATAGTAATAGGAAAATGAAATATAGAACATCAACCACTTCAATAAAAAAAATGTCGAGTTGTGATGATTGAGTTGTAGCAAATTGTTTTGAGATACTAGTTGATACAGGGGATATGTTTCGGAGAATACATCTCTTTCTAGCATTTGATTTTTGTAAATAAGTGAAGAAGTTACGTTACGTTACAATGAGTGATTCTGAATTTTCATCCTAGAATTTCCAAATATTACAGAATGTTCAAAAAGTTTTAGAATACATTTTTTGATTTTGAGTGGAGATTCACTGCTGATAACAGTAAACGTTGTCACCTACATGTGTATAATTGAAGTAAAAGTTATGTAAATGGATGGATGTAGGCACGTGGTAGAAGATCATCATGAAAAATAAGAATTTGAACTTGGTATGTATGTATACCACTTGCATTCGCGATTGACATATCTGCAGTACCGTCCTACAGAGACATTTTTTGTATTTGTAACTTAATACGTTACTGAAGTTTCGACCTGAAAGAACATTTTCAAACGAGTACAATATTATATTCGATAGAAAATGTAAATGTGAAACAAAACAGCAATTATAATTTTTTTTAAGATTTTCAGTCACAATCGTGTGATATGTGTTATTTTCTTTTTTCGACCACCAGATGTTGCCCATCTTTGAACTTGTCTGCACCGCGCTGATGAGGCCAATAGCCAGGAACACGTATCCGCAGTTTGACCCTTTTTTATGTTACGGAATATACTTGATCTGCTTATGTCATCAATGACATCGTAATGACATTCATTCTCCTATTTGATTTAATCTCAGCCAAAAGGAATCTTATTTGAATTGAATTGGTTATATTTTTAGGAGTGATTAATTTTTGGGAAAGAAAGTTTCTGGATTTCTACTACTTCATCTTGATATAAAAAAAGGGGCGAGAGAATCTTCCAAAGAAATGAAGGAAATAATATATTTGAAAATATGTAACTCTATACATGGATGTGTAGATCATGAAATGAAGTAACTCTCAGACACAAACTGGAGGACTTTCTTTTAGTTTATGTCTGAAAGTTACTTCTTTGCATGATCTACACATCCATGTATAGAGTTACTTATTTTCAAATTGATTACTTCCTTCCTTTCTTTGGAAGATTCCCTCGTTCCCTTTTTTGTATCAAGATGGTGTAGTAGAAAGCCAAAAATTTCTTTCCCGAAAATTAATCACTCCTAAAAATATAACCCCTTCAATTCATAATAATTATACTAATCTAAATTTGGGTTGATGGTTGCATTCACCTTATCTGACGACATTACTTCAATTTGATGATTTTTCTTTAACATTGTTTTGTTTTGAACTGAATTTCATGAATTTCTACATCATTGCTGTAATCTTGATATAGAAAGTTGATGATGAATTTAGTAGTTTGTTTGAGAAAGACATTCCTTCGATTTTTATTATGGTTAATGACAACGAAGTCAATTGTTGTGAATTTTAAATGAATGATTTGTTGAATTTGAATATGTTACCATTTTCACCTTTGTAGAAACATTGTGAAAACTATGTTTTTCATACTTTCATCGATTTGTAGCTTCTCGAAAACTATTTGCATTGGCCTATTTTTCCACTGTTTTAATTTTTGTTATTTTGATAAGGAAAATATGAAATGTATATTCAGGTTAACCTCATGACTTGAAATTGAATACAAAATCGAAGAGTATTATATTATTCTCAACATTACCCATCGTTTTGATATGAAAAATATGAAAATATCAGGTTTGGATACAGAATTGAAATACCTATAGAATAAAGTATCACTGGACTATTATTTCTATTTGAAATTTTTGGGAGAAGGATTGTTGTGGAAGGGGATGCTGAAAAGCCAAAAAAAAAAACTGAACTCAATGTGTTTCACGATCTTTTCATCATCTCAATAGCAATTGACTTATTCAAAGTGGGTCGTTTCAACTGGGATGCACTGTATAAGAGCTTCTATAACTTTTATTATTATCAAGTTGCACGTTTTTACCATGACATAAAATACTGGACTGTGTCGAAAAGTCGAATTCAACAATCATAAAATATGTAAGGGACCGTAAAACAAGTGTGTCGTCTGAACTCACCCCTAATGTTGAACAAGAGAACAGCCAAAAATGATTTACCATTGCGGCACCATGAGTCAAATGTATTCTATATATTTTCCCTGCTTTGTAAATTCAAGATAATCTTCCTCTCGACACGTGTCATAACTTTTCTTCTCTCGACAAGATTTATCTCCCACATCCCCTGTCCTGGTCGCAAATAAGGGTGTTAAAGGTAAGTTTACAACGTAAAATGTTCATCCTATATTAGAGTTCCGAATACGAGAGATTTTCATTCACGAATTTCAGATGATATGTACCAATAAAAAACTAATAATCAAACTGGAAAAAAGCAATGTTTTCACCTAACTTTCCATCCAGTTCTGATGACATTCAATTGGTTGGTATAAAGTTGAGGCATTCAGGAAATGATATGTATTGAAAAGACCACTACTGATGGAAGAAAAACAGCCCCAAAAAAGTGTTTCATAATCTGATCAGTCTGATTTCCATAAGGCAAATAGAAATGATGAATTTCGCAGGATAGTCATGAATAAACAGTGATACTGGTTCTATAAAATCTACAGAACAAAATATCATGACGAATCGATTTCATTTGCCTATGATAACAGTGGTGCATGCAATTGTTTCCAGAATACCGAAAATATATTCTACTTTTTTTCAGAAATTTTTCAGCAATATTTTTCAGAATTTATGTATATTCTCAAAGTATCATCATGTATTTGGTAGAAAAATATCTCTCTGTGGCAAGGGAGAAAGTCTTAGTCTACGGTATTCCTTGGCGGTTGTTGGAGCCACTAAAAATGTTCACTAACGGATCCCCTGGTATACCATGCGACCTCCTGGAGTACCGAGTCTTTCTCGCGGAAACTGAAAGAAGCGGAAGCGAACAGAAGAAGCGAACTCTAACTGATATTGAGGGTAGTTACAAGTTCTATATCAACGTAAGATGGCGTTGGTGATTCCAACCAAAGTTGTGGATGAGATTGGTTATATTCTCATACAAGAAACAGAATGATCCAAGATTCACAAAAAATACATATACGTATAATACAGCGTGACTCACGGTCGAAGGTAGGTTAGACGTTTCTGGAAAAAGCAAAGCATGATTTTTCTGAAAATTCCACCTCTCACATTTCCTTACCTGTTCTATCGATCTGAAATATTTTCAGCATTGCGGCGTTGCCAGTTCCATCAAAAATTCCTAGCAACTTTATTTTTTCAAATGGAACACCCCGTTCATTAATACAATAGTATCATTTCCATTGTGCATAAAAGTAGTCAAAAGTTCATTTTTTCAAATGAAACCCCCTTTATATTACTCGGTAAATTGAAAGATGGTGAAAAATGCTTCAAGATCACCAAAATCGTCAAGTTTTCTCAATAAAATCGCTTCTTCTAGAAACAATATTTTTTTAGAATTTGGATTAAGGTAGCAGTGAAATTATTAAGCTTATAGCAGTTCGGTTACTTGTATAAGTAATTTACAAAGAGTTATCGACGGTGTTTCGAATCATATTCCAAAATGAATGCAAATATCGATTATTCAAACGAATTATTTATTATACACATGAACGAAGTGATCATATCATTGCCAGAACTTGTAGAAAATTCAACCAAATGTATCCTGAATTAACACCAATGAACGAGAGGAAGTTTGTAAGATTACACAATAATTTCCTTAACTATGGTTACATGTTAAAAGCGCCTTCAACATTACCAAAACCTGTTATTTCAAATGTGGACAATACTGTTAACGTTTTGGAATATTTTTATGTATATCCAGAAGTTTCCATTTGCAGAGCAGAAAAAGATTTTGGTGTATCACATTCTTTAGTACATACAACGAATTTTGAAAAATCACGGAATGCATCCGTATAAATATACCAAAGTTCAAGCTCTGAATGCAGAAGACTTTACGAACGTAGAATGCATTTTTGTGAATCCCTTTCGATACATACACAGGAAGATCGGGAATTTTTGTCAAAAATAATTTAGAGCGACGAATCAAAATTTACGAGGGATGGTATTTTCAATAGAAGGAACATTTTTGGGCTGATGATAATCTTCATGTTACAAAAGAAATGGGTTTTCAAGAAAAATTTTACCTGAATGTTTTCTGTATTCTGAAGAACAATAAAATTACCTTTTTTATTCATGGAGACACACTGAAAGCAGAGAGATATCTCCTAATATTAAGGACGACTGTGATCGATTTTCTTGAAAATTTGCCTTTAGAGGAATAGAGGAATTCGTGGTTTCAAATGGATGAAGCGTCAGCTCATTCCACCAAGGAAGTTTCCAGGAAACTTGACGAACTCTTCGACGATCGTTGGTTTAGGCCTTTGGGGCCGTGGGATTGACCACCGAGATCACCCAATCTCACGCCACTTGACTTTTTTTTCGAGTGTTTCAAAGGAAAGGGTATACAGTACTCCAGTGCCCACAAAAGAAGAATTGCGACGGCGAATTGTGCGGAGTATTGAAGATCTGGATCCCCAGGAAATTGAAAAAGCAACCACAAGTCGCGTATAAATAAACATTTTAGAGTGTTCAGAATGTAATGGACAATATTTTCAGAATTTATTGTGAAAATGTGATATTTTGTTTTCAATTTTATTATTTTGAATCATCCTATTCTGTTATTATCTGTACTTTCACATGTTTTAGCCCACTAAATCTTACTTTTTACCTAGAAATGACTGATTTTTGTTACCTGGAAACTTTGAGCCATAGTTGAGGAAATTATTTTGTAACCTTACAAACTTCCTCTCGGTAATTGGTGTTAATTCAGGATACATTTGGTTGAATTTTTCACACGTTCTGACAATGATTTGATCACTTTGTTCATGTGTATAGTAAATGATTTCATAAGAACTTCGTTTGAATAATCGATATTTGCATCCAGTTTGGAAAATGATTCGAAACACCGTCGATAACTCTTTATAAATTACTCATAAAAGTAACCGAATTGCTATAAGCTAGATAATTCCACTGCTACCTAAATGAAAATTCGAAAAAAAATAATGTTTTTAGAAAAAGCGACTTTATTGAGAAAACTTGACGATTAAGGTATAGGGATATTATATACCATCTTGAAACATTTTTCACCATCTTTCAATTTACTGAGTAATATATAGAGGGTTTTATTTGAAAAAATCAACTTTTGACTACTTTCATGCACAATGGAAATAATAGTAATTTCAGCACGCCCTGTATGAT
The DNA here is from genome assembly GCA_015342065.1 of Leptinotarsa undecemlineata. Classification (NCBI taxonomy): domain Eukaryota; kingdom Metazoa; phylum Arthropoda; class Insecta; order Coleoptera; family Chrysomelidae; genus Leptinotarsa; species Leptinotarsa undecemlineata. The sequence continues at coordinate 11,956 of WOGP01001738.1, read as the reverse complement.
ATAGAGTCGATTTCTTGGTGTTATTCAAATATATTGAGTTTGTCTAAACTATCATCTAAATATCAACTTTTCATGAATTGAGAGTACTGATGTAGTTAATTTCAATTAAGGCTATGTTTTGGACCATATTTAGCACATTTTTTTTTCATTTCGAAAACAGATAGGGATATTTATAGGACGTTATGAACAAAAAGGTATAAAAATACCAGAGCAATTCCAAAAATGTATTAATATACGGGGTGTTCCATTTGAAAAAATAAAGTTGCTAGGACTTTTTGATGGAAGTGGCAACGCCGCAATGCTGAAAATATTTTATATCGATAGAACAGACGAGGAAATGTGAGAGGTGGAATTTTCAGAAAAATCAAGCTTTGCGTTTTCCAGACCGTGAGTCACGCTGTATATCCGGCAGAGGCTGAACGGAGTATTTTCCAAAAGTAATAGATATATTCCATGGAATATTTTATAAAAAATTTCAAGAAAAATGCTTCGACTAGTCGATGATTTCTCTTTTGAATTTAGTCTCACTCTTTTCACCTTCAATTAGAGGCAACTTTCCAATTTTTGATTGTATACTATGTTTTTTGGTCATTCCGTGTATACACGTTATAATAAGAAAGCATTGTGAAAGTTACCACCAAAATATTATAATTCATTCATCATTCATTGCAAGTACAATTTATAGATCCAGTTCCTTAGTTCACTCCAAAAAAAAAGTTAATTTTTTGTTCGATGAATCTACTCAAATGATCCTACCGTTCACACATTCGATGGAGAATTGTATTAAAAAAATGCATTCTCGAATATTGAAGAGATGTGACTGATGTCGAACATCCAACTCACTCGAATGAAATATAATAAGATGTTCTCTCAATGGTACAAGACATTTTATATTGAGCACTCACAGAGTACGCTTCAAATATCGATGGATCAGAAAATATAGTAGCCAAACTTCATAAATATAAATTTCATGCATGTATTGCAGTCTTAACACGAACTGTTCGATGATGATTCAAATCGATGAGTTCAATTTGGTGAATGAATTTCTTTATTTCATCACTAATATTTGTTAAAATGAGGTTGGTGATTGAATGGTATCTCTAGTGAATGAAAATGCTAATAGTGAACGGTTCAGAAACCGCACCGACTATCAAAGCAAAACGATATTTGTTGTGGAGTTTTCAGCTCCTGGCGAGACGAATATCGTCAGAAAAGAGGAAGAAAAACGGATAAAATATCGAGATTTTCTCGTCGGACTCCGCAGACTCTATCCAGATCATTCTGTCAAGATGGTGGTTCTGATTATTGGAGTTCCTGGTGGAATGATTCTCTACTCTCGAATCTTAAAATTATACCGGCTTGCCGCACTAAGGTAGAAATCTTAGCCGCACAGATGCAGAAGGCTGTCATTCTTGGCTCACTGCGCTTGCTTAGGGCACATGATTCTCGGACTCAATGATCACTTACCCCACGGTGTGGGGAGTGGTCATTGGTTGTTAATGCTGGCGCGCCCTCCCGAATGTATCGAGGCTTCGGGGGATAGGGCCTGACCAGCGCACACTACGGTGAAAAAAAAGTAAAATAATAATGTGTATTTCAAATAGAATAACTGACACAATCAATAAATAGAGAATAATAAATATGTATACTCACCGAAGCAAGGGATTGCTTGTGCATGAGTGAGACTAAGTAAGTAAATATTTAGTAAACATAATATAAAACATACATACGCAAATAGTAGAATAAATAATCATTTTGACAACTCTCATGATTGAAATATAAGCAGTGAATGTGAAAATAACGATAATCGCAAAAATGAGGACTCACATTCGAGACATTTGTGTCACAATCGAGTTATTTTGTCGAGAGCGGATACTTCAATATTCAATTTGAGTATTAAATACACTTAAAAGTGAAAATATCACATTCGAGAAAATACTACCACAATCGAGGTGTTTCGTCGTGATCATAAATTTCAATATCTATATTCAGATTAGACTATGGAATGTTATGTAATTAACAAGTTTGGTTTTCATTAGATTTTGTTGTTGACTATATTATTAAAAACAGTCTTTTGGTGTTCTGCATCAAAATTTTAAGTTTATGTTGGAATGAATTGATGTTTTGATCAATTTAAGTTCTGAAGGAGAATTATTTTACAATTTATTAGCTAAGCAACGTTGTCCAATATTTTTTTGACATTTGGGAATTTGGACAGTTGTGTTTCTTTCTCGAGTGGGATAACTACGATCGATGGCTTTCAGTTCGATTTTAGATTTGTATACTTTCATAATAATATTTTGGCAGTATAGTTGTCTTATATCTAGTATTCCAATCGGATGAAAAGAAAAAATGAAGCCAGATTCATATAACCTGAATATACATTGTTGGCTTACACTTCGAGTAACCTGCCTGTAACCATTTAGCATGAGTTGAGGTTGGTGATTATATCAATGTAGTCTTCTGTTTCAAATGCATAGACTATATATTGTATTTTTATTCATTTGCATCGAAAGTAGCGTCAATAGAGTTGATTTGAGCGTGTTACTAAACGAATTAGAGTATACATTTCATGATATCAAAATAAGATTATGAACGAATCAGAAGAACATCGTCATATTTGGAGTAAGTTTATGAACGCAAAATAGAAATATGTTCAGCACGGATGATGGAACAAGCATGAAAAGACTTGATAGATGCAAGAAAATTATACTTTTATCCGGATGTATCAAAACCTTGACTGTCTCATACAGTACGAGCATAGTAGAATAATACAACCAGTAGGCTCTCTCACCACGTGATCCGCCCGAGTTGCCGGGAACCTTCAACCGCCCTTGGAATGAGATTCTCATCCAACGCGTTCAGTGCTGTAGTATCGAAGGATTTGACGGTCCCACGGGCATTGTTTTAATTATAATAAACTGTAGGAAGTTGGTATTGTGTTTAGTTCATTCCCTGTTGTTATAATTGTTTTCAGTTTCTGTAGTTGGTTATAAGTAGCTTATCACAACATCTTCTATAATATCCTTAAATTTCGTTATTATATGAGCCCAAGCCTATGGTAAAAGAACGAAATTGACTCCGCACTTCGTTTTAAGGTCACCGAGAACTTTGTGAATTCATGAATTAGAGTAGCGGGAGTGGACTTACTGTTTGATTTTTACTATGGTACGAGGATATACTTTCGAAAAAATCAGATTACTTTCTGATAACTGACCTCACACACCAATGGGGTACAACAATCAATAGTGGAGTTCTAGAAAAATTCAGAACCGAATGAGTAATGCCTATCAAGGTACAAAGAGGTAGATTTGAATGAGACTTGAATTTACTTCAACAATATATAAAGCTGAGTACGCTCACTTTCATATCAATGGATAAAAAGATGATTAGGTGAAGGAATTGTGAAATTAATAAATTTTTTGCAGAGTGAAGCTGCAGGTGAATAGACCGCATGTTTGGGAGTTTGGTTACATTACCATTATAAGAACACGTAACCATTAAAAAAAAGTTTTGTTGACAGTTTCACTTAGCAGCTTCGTCTTTGGATAGTGAATTCAGTACAGGGAAAATCAAATAGGATACCAGATGTTCAGAGAGGATACTTTCAACTTCAGAACAAAATGAAAGTGCTAAATATCCTATCCAAATCAATCATAATAGATTTTTCCAAAAATATCAAGATAAAAAACAAGGACCTCCAAAACCTCAATACGAAGATATGTAATTGCCGAAAGAGGTTGAATGTCTAGGCTGACATGGAACCAACATGCGATTGAATTAAAAGACAAGAGTCGATAGAGGATGCTAGCAACACGCAACCGAAAAGTCATGGGGGCTTAAAAATAATGTCGTATCTGTATTTAAGAGTAGGTATACTCATTTATCTGGTGGTCATGAAATGAGTATACGCTACTATCAAACTGAGCAAAGAATTGCACGTTAGGGATGAGAGAGAGCAAAATGAGCCATATGAATGGTGATATTGAGGAGACACTTTATATTTCACGATAATGTGGTGCGATAGTTTTATATATTATATAAACGAAAATGAGGCACTGGGTACTCACGGACTAGCAAACTTCAGCCAGACGAACATTCGACAAATTACTCAGTACATGAGAAAAAATCAGACAAAAACAGCAATTAACTTATAACGCTGCATCATAACTTGAATATCTGAGGTATGATTGACTCAGGAGATTCAAACACGCTTCCTGAAATCAGTGAGTATATTCCCAACAAAGACAGCACGAAACATCCAACGTTCATGGAGTAAATGGATTAAAATTCACGGATGGTTTCTTGTTAATTATCGTTATTTAGTTTCATTGCGATTTCGCACGCATTGTGTAACACTAAATGGAAATACATCCTCGGAAATCTCTATAATTTGTCGAAATCCACTGTTCCACGTTCACTAGATTTCATACCTCCTACTTTTATGTCCTACTTAGCTGAACGATTTTAATGAAATTAATTCAAGGGTTCCGAAAGAGGCACGCTGTTGAAGGGTGGTTTTTCTATAATGAATGTAGATATTGGAATATTTTATGGAACATGTGTCTGAATTAAATTTAATTTACTTTTCTATCCTTGTATACAAGAAAACGTGAATATCCCCAATGAACTTTCCACAGAAATATATAGATTTAGTATTTGAGGCAAATATGAACTGAAATAAAAGTCCATTTCTAAAAACTTAAACTGAAGGTAGTGTCGAATTATCATAGTGGTTCATCGTACGTGATTCCCTTCATCTCTTCAGATTAAAAATTTTCGAAAACATATATGAAATATTCAATTTTGGTAATTTTTCATCATTTAAATTCAATGCACAATTCAACCGCAATCGCCAGTGAAAATTTTTTGATTTGTAGGTAATTTCAAACAAGAAACTTTTTACGCAGTCAAAGATGATTGATGATTGATTGATTCCCAAGAAGTTGATCTTTTGATTTTAGGAGATGATGTATATAGATTGAACACAAATACCGATGTCCAGTTTTGAAAATTGTCGAAATGAACTCTATCTTTCAGAAAGAAAAGACAATCACCAGCGAAACACATTCAATTTTGACCCTGACCCTTTTCATTTCAAACCGATATAGTCTATCAAGATTTTTCAACTAATTTGTGAACAATTTTCCTAAATAGATTTTTGTTACGATGTCAAAGGTTGAATAGCTCATAAACCCGATTTCTGCATTCATTATTTTTTAAATAAAGTATAATTGTTTGTGTCGTGTTCTGAATTGAGTATTCTATAAATAATAAATTCAAAGAATATTCAGAACACATCGAAACTTTTGGCATGCCAATAACTTAATACTCCACGAATGGCAAAAATTTGTTTCCAAAAAATTGATCCTCAACATCAATATTGACACGAGAAGTTTTCATGTGGAATCGCTTGAACCTTTACAGAAAAAGTCTTGTTAGCATTTCAAAGTTTCATAAATTCTGAACGAGTGTATCTTTAACCAAAAATGAAACAGCTCGACATGATAACACAGTTTGTGTAGACTATTTTGTTTGCTGTTTAAATGTGAATGTGAACTGTGAAATATTCCATAGGTAAGTAACTTCTAACCTCACAACTACCTCCAACATATATTTTTGAAGCAGCACAATGTATTAAAGTAACTGAGATAATTACCAATCAACGTGCTTCAGATGATTGAAAATAATTCTTTTTTAAATTATCAAGGGTTTTTTTTCATAATATTTCGAAGTGAAACATTTGAAATTTCTATCAATTTTTTTTTGCACTGGAAAAAACTGAAAATTGTGTTATAAATTTGTTTGACTCCGTACTATATTGGTATCAATATCAAAGTCACAAGAACACATCATATATATTTTTTCAAAAACTACACCTTCCGATTTGATCTCCACAAACATTATTTGAAAAATATATCACAACATGTTTCGCTACCACATTAGATCTCTCAAGTGATTTGAATCGTGAGGTGTAATTTTTGAAATTACTATGGATCTTCATCAAGTAACGACTGAATCAATCAGAAAAAAATCATAGATACTTATGGAGTCGTATTTTTAACTTGATAACATATCTATTCATCTACAAAAAACACAGCCAAAGGCAGTTGATATTAGAAGACATATTGAATCAAATATTATATCTATTGAATTGCGATCATTTCGAAATCATAAAAATTGAAACCTTGAGTTCCCAAAAAATTGTTCGTTAATTGAACGAACTTCATGACAACTTCCTGAACCAGCGTAATGTTGATCACATTGGTTCATTGTGTACATGTGATCAGAAATACGTCAATTCGATGGCATTTCTGTTAAAGCGAAATGTTTTGAGTGAAATGTTACTATATGATTCAGTTTCTGTGAGAACAAAATCATGAATTTTCAGTTGAGAAGAGTGGTTTTCGAACAATTCCAGTGAGACTATTTGGGAAAATTGAAGATACAAGGGGTTGGAGAAAAGTATTATTCGATTCTATAATTTTAAAATTCGATATCCTTTCGCGATCTGTCTATTGTTCACATTTTCATTCAGAACACGAGATTTACCATGACTGAATTAACTCAGTTGCTTAACATTTGGGTGTGGAATCTACTCTTGAATCTAAATGTCACATTTAACTATGTATAATGCTCTTTCGTATAATATATTGGTGCCTGTTTGTATCAACCTCCTTCAGTAAATAACTATTAGTAACATTACATATCAGAAACCAGTGAAAAAAAATTCGTGAAACATGATTATGGTGTGCACAGAAATATCGCAAAACGATATTGCTCTTGTCTAAAAAAAAACAAAGTAAAAAGTTATTAGCATTTCCGAAAAATCTAACAAACTTTTTTGTTACCAAAACATTAAAAATATTCGAATGATTCAAATATGTTTAAAATATATTTTCCGTTATCTGTCTATTGTCGCTTTCCTATGAGGGCGACAGAAAATAACCAATGAGCTAATAACATGCGATTTCTAGCACATGTTGGCAGCTATACAATGAACATTGTTATTTAATGACGAGAGTTAACTACTCATGTAAATCGACATGCTACTGCCTCTTCAGTTTTCCAGTGGTTTCTTTTGTTCTTCCATATCAAAAATTTTCACTTAAGTTATGAGACTGGTATTTCTCTATTTCTTCCAAGGGCCGGAATTCCCACAACTAGCTGAGGGCCTATTTAGGTATGTAGTTGAAAACCATATTATCTTTGTTTGGTACACGAAGAGTAAAGAAGATGAAACTGGAACTTAGAACGTAAAATGAATCCAAAACAAAGACTTCTTCCAAACACAAGAACAGCAATACTTTTTTCGATGCTCATTTAACCAACGCATCTTCGGGAAATGAAGACGCCAATTCGGCGCGTATCGAGAAGAGTATCGAAGTTCTGGTGTTTGAGAAGGGAGTTCATTTTAGATTCAATTTGGTTGAGTGACAAACAGTTGAGTTGCTGAATTTTTCCAGAACTTGAATGGAAATGCCGTGAATTACTTTGTTATTTATGGCACTCTCAGTCACTTATGGGTTCAGTCATTGAGGTCCTTACACATTACATGATTGCAAACGCAAACAAGTGAAAGATGATGTATGAAATGAGTGGGAACCTGAAATTATGATTTTTTTGGACATTGCCCTCATCCCATGTTTCCTTTCCGAACTAGATGCTTCTGTCGGGCACGTTCTCAGGATTCCTGTTCATTTTCTACCCAGTTCAAGTCTTGAACCGCGATATACATGTCAAACTTGTATTGAGGTATCATATGGTCCAAAAACATGTTGAATGTTCATTCTTTCATAAATTCAGAAATTTACTATTTCATTGATCCCATGTATCGTGGTAAATTCTCGAGTCTGATTTCGCTCACCCTTGTTTCTACCGTTAATACTAAATCTGAATAAGGAGGTTTCAAAATTATCTTCAATGAAGCTTCGGAGGTAGTTTAGTGGTTTTTTGTTGCTCCCGTTATTACCAAACATGCACAGCTTCTCACCCTACTTATTTTGTTGATAGAGATCACTTGCTTCATCTTTGGCAAACGGGATACCTTAGAAGAACACTAGATCACCTGATTATGTTAGTAACTTTTTCAGTGCTTGTGAGAAAAATTGTTATACACAGTTTATGTACCCCCTTCAAGGGGCTGTATCTTAACAAGGGATGCTCCAATAAAATTCCTTTATAAGAAAGATCCTATTTTTTTCAATGAGGAATCACCTCCTTAAATGTTTCACACTTATTTAGGTATACCCTGTATATGCGTATTGCATTTGTAGCATCTGACTCTGTATTCTGTTTTATTTGTATTTTTTAGGGTTTATTAACACAAACCTGGGTTCAAATGCATCACTGGTTGCAGAGTAAGCGCTTCTTGCCATAGGCCCAACCTCAGTTGACCCATTCCTACAGGTTAACACCAGGCGTGTGCAATCGTACCATGGCCATCAACGCAACCTCCTTAATGTAAAGGTCCAGAAGGATCAGATCCTAAGAAGAGGCCTACCAAAGTATCTATTTTTTCAGCTGCTTCAAGTCAAGTGAGACGGAGTCAGAGACCAAGTGGTCACCTCAAATGGAGAGGAAACAAAGGCAATACTTATATACAGTCATGCAATCATGGCACGGCGTAATAGCATGGTGCTTGTTATATGGTTGTCTGTATTGATGATCCGTAATTTGAATAAAATTATTTTCATATATTCAATATTTTTAATTCAATTTTTTTGTATCACTTAATTGTCTGAAAACAAAGTTATCAAATTTGGAAACACTTACCTTGTAACAAGAACGCTGGAAATATTATCACCAACGACCACATTTTCATTTCAGTGAAATACGCCGCACTTCAAATAAGTTAATGATCACTATGGTCTCAGAAAGACAATCCAGACACACTTTATGAGGTGGAACCAAAGCACAATTATTTACGCTGACTGCTTCTCAAAGTCCGTATTGTCTACCAAGCAAATTTGGCACATTTCGCAGAGAACGGTGTCAGATTCAATATCGAAGTGGTTTTCGCTCAATCTGAAAATGAAGAAATGAACAGTGAATTGATTTTGATTTTTTTATTTATTCTGAAAAATTTTTGTCAACATATAATAGATCATTGTTTTCCAGTTTCGAGAAGTAATAACATATTATACAGGTTGGGATAGGAACTAAGAACACTACTGTTGAGAAAAAATACAGGCTAGTCCACCATTACTTTTCGCTTCATATTTTCAGAAGCAATAAATGTGAAATGTAAGTTACCCATCGCTTTGCGTATCAACTCATTACTATCTTTCCGATATAGCAAATTTTCTAGATTTCGAGAAAGACATTTCGGTAAACTAAACTTATCCAGACAATGTTTTCAAACGAATATATTGTTCTTCAACTTGCATTCAATGTCACTCGTCCAAGTTGCATACCCAACATATTCTATAAAAGGTTACGGGATGAAAAATTATTTCAATTTATTAATATTAGTTTCTAATGCAAACTGTTCCGTCTATAAACATAACTTGTCAATGATATTCAGAAATTTATTTCCATCTTCCAAAGTGATTACTTCCACTAGATATTTAACATACAGCGTGAGTCAACAAGATTCCCTCGCAGTCTATTGCTAAAAGGAAAAACAATTTTTCAAATTCCTCAATTTTTTTCGTAGTCATGTTGATTATTACTATATTTACGAATTATTTTTTCGCATATTGGGTGATTCAGCCGGGTGTGGCCAACCACAGCCTATTTTGCAGAAGATAATTTTTTAATTCACCACCCGCATTTCTACAGCTACTGAGTGGATACTTTTTATAAATGGTGAGTCAACATCATTATGATAGTTTCGGGAATCTCAACTGAAATTTTTCAACAATTCACTATAAAGTTTGAATACTCGAAAAAGAAATTGGAGTGAGTGAAAAGATAATTCTTTTTTATTACAATTATTGAATCTTGGTAAAATTCGTATAATATCAGTTTATCGTATAGTACACTTCTAATAGAAAAATAGTGAGATGTTGAAACATTTCATACAAATGAAAATCACAGAGTGTTCCATTTGGAAAAGTTGAATTATGTCTGTTTGAAAATGCATGAAATTTGATCGGTTTTACCGAACACCCTATATATTGTTTCCTGAAGTTGAGATTCCAGAAATCATCATAGTTACAGGACAATACAATATCCTTATTCCTTAAAATGATCACTTCACAATGATTCAGGAGTCGTTAATGGTAAAAAACATGAAATGTATATAAACATTAGTACAGCAGTATTACAAAATACATAAATAAAACACATGAGAGTGCTTGCTTGAAATGAACAATCAAAAGTGCTTATACATGTTATATTAAAAAACCAACATAACGTACATGTACATAATAGTTGAAATAGATAATGCCGGACATGATATTAATTGTTGATTGGCGAATGTGGGTATTCAAAATATTCATTATTATTGTAGAAACACCCATCTACGAGATATTATCTGATTCTCCGTTCAAATACTAAACTTGATGCTGAAGTAAGACAATTGCTGTAGACATGCGGGTAGTGAATTAAAAAAATATTGTCTGCAAAATAGGTTTTTCTGGAATAATTTGGCAATGCTGCATTTGAAACTCAAAAACCATTTTTTTAGAGAGCTAAAAAATATAGAATCGAATAACGTATTTGGTGTCCTATTTGAATCGCTAAGTATTTTAGAAAATGAATCTAATGATAGTATTTATCGATATGACTGCAAAAAAAAATTGAGCAGTTTCTTTGATAGCAATGGACCGAGGGAATCTTTTGTCTCGCCCTGTACTATTATATATACACAATACTTCCTAGAAAAACATTGTAACACGGATTGTGTTATAATGAGCTTTATTCATTAAATCATTATATCTGTTTACCATAATTTTTTTTATGTGAAGGTAACGAGAAGAAAGTGTCAATGTGTCATATCGCAGCTAATGAATATTATGCCTTTCAAATTATATATAGGAAATTGAATGAAATTGATAATTCGTTGAAGGATAACGCATGTAATTGGCCAGACTCAATGAAAACAAATTTTCAATTATTGTCAGTCTGATTCATGACTTCCTGTCAAAAATCACCAATTTAAGTGAAGCTTCAATTTTTGTTCAAGTACAATATGAGTTAGTTGTCGCTTCAGACCGGAATGAAAATGATAATGTATGATATCATGATAATGATAAGTTATCAAAAAGTCTCAAAGTGAATTCAGAATTAGGGCAATTTCAATGCCTTATAAGAATAGTAGAAGGTTACACTGTTTTGATTTCTAACAGAGAATTTGATATGATCTGAAATATAGAAAGTTGGAGAGAAACAGAAAAAATTGGTTGGGCTAGAATAATGGATTATATTGTGAAATTTTCGGTTATTAGCCTACCGGTTTCAATAAAATTTTTTGTGTGTCAATGATATAAAACAAAGATAACATTAAAAGGATTATTATCTATGTTCATTTCTATGAAACAGATATTTCTTCTGATCAATGAAACAGACCATTCATCCTTGGTAGCATCGCCAACTTTTGTGTAATTCAAAAACGAATTTATTTGGGCACACCGCTCACTTATCCTGAAACACACCTTCCCCATCAACTGTTGCATCTCCATTAGGAGTTGTTTGTTCATCACCTCCGATATCCCATGTTATTGAATATATTCATGATGCATATTCTGAACAATATTGACGATGATGGGAGTTACACATGCAATCGACTCCGATTCTAATACGGATTTGACGTAAGTGCCAGCGGCAATAAATCTAACAGCCATCGGATTGATATCGCTATAGTTAAAGATATCGCGCACCCTTATTTCAGTTTGGGGTTCATTACCTCGTTTGTTTCTGGCAAATTGTCAGGAATCGATAGCCTCCATCGTTTTGTTTGTAATGGTTTTATAATCTTGTCTGTTAGCAGAAAGTAATTTTTAATAACTCC
>WOGP01001737.1:0-18271 GCA_015342065.1 Leptinotarsa undecemlineata | reverse complement strand
AATTACTCGAAGACCCATAAATAGTCATCTCTCGGAGGAATCAATCCAGTTATCACCCGAAGACGATTGTAGATACCAACAATCGTAACGTCGTGAACTAACGTGGCTTGGAATCTCTTAACTTTGTATTTTTATTTCCTTTTTCATTTCTTTATATTTATTTAATTTTTGTTCAATTCTTCTATTTTTACTTGTATTTTATTTAACTGTTATTTCATTTCAGTTTTTTCCTTACTATAATTTTAATTTTCAGCTATTCATTTTTTATTTCATAATTCTTCTCTTTCAGGTGTCTCAGGGAGTTCAAATCATTTTATGTATTAGACAATGGAAGTCCGAACTAGTGAAATTCATCATGAAACATAATGAAATTGAGTTGTTCTCTCTTCCAGTTGTTTCTGATATCGATCTGGATTTGGTTCAAAAAATCTGTAAATTTTAAAAAAAATTCAGGGTTTTTGTGACTAACGAACTTCGAACACAACACGATTTTCTATCTACAGCATTCAACAAAGAGAAAGTTGGGGTAGTTTTTCGAGATAAATTATCGAATTGAAATATACCGATAGTGATCGTGGGTTTATGAAACTATAGAAGGTGATCAGGAAAACTCCAAATGCGTTATATGCAGAGATATTCAAAACGCATAGGGCCGGTGGCTACATAAATGAATAAATATATCCCTACCTCGTCGTCAATGTTCTATATGAATATTAATCTGAATATTCACATGAAATACAAATAATAAACTCCACTAATTTGAGTGTCGACCGTGATGGGTTGGCAATCGAGATAAAAACATAAAAATATAGTTTAAAATACTTAAAAAAACACGCTTTTGAAGAACATCGAACGAAAAAGTTAAAAATATTTTTTAAATAAGCCTCAAACAATAACGAAGGAAAAATACTAGTATTATTGTGAAAAAAGCGACTGGCGCTTGAAATACAAAAAATATGTCACAAAACGCCCGCGCTTTTTTCACAATAATACTAATATTTTACGTTCGTTATTGTTTTAAGCCCATTCCAAAAAAAGTTTTAACTTTTCAGTTCGATGTTTTATAAAACCGTGTTTTATAGTTTTTCAAACTATATTGATTTTCCATTTTATAGTTTCGTATGCGATTTTTTTTTTAAGTATATTTGTTTTATCTCAGCTTTGGGATCAATCAGCCAGCCGTATATGGTTTGGAAAAATGACCATTGATATTTTCCGATTCCGGAAAGGGAGGGGAGCCTGAAAATCAGCTACCAGGCCCAAGGCAGCAGATGCACAAAGGAGGGTTACAAATAAGGCAGCAGGCGCGCGTGTTAATAATAGCGCCATCTGCCCGTGGATAGATCAAGCAATAATGTCGATATAGCAAGGAGGTTACGTACAGCGCCATCTAACCGCGAATAGATCAAGTAATACAGTCGATAATTCTGTCAAATACAGATCCCGATATGAAATGAAATGAAAAGAAGAGTTACAAACAAACAAACATACATACATACAGGTGAAGCTAATATAAAGCGTGTAATAAGAAGAGAGCTGGTTTTTATACCAATATATGGATTTCCGATACAAATGAACATATATAACAGAATTACATTTTGTATCATTCGATGATCAGCCACTAGAAACAAGGGTGGTGAAAATTAATTTTCGAAACTCATCAAAACCACTGTACAAAGTACGAAGTGGGTCAAATCGGACAACTCCTGTTTTCAAACTAGACAGATGAAAACTTATGGCTGAAGTCAAATTTTATGACAAACTCTATGATGAAAACCGCATATTATCCAAATTAATCATCATTTTTGCGTTACAGCATGTTTTTGGAAAATGTGAATTTTTTAAAGTTGCCGTAACTTTTTTTCTATCAATTATTTTTATTTCTATGAGAACATTTCCAGAGGACTTTTCAACGAAGAATTCAATGGTGTGAAAAACTTATTTTTCCAAATGACATGTCAATAGTTGTTGATGGAAAACTATTTTTTTTAATGAGAGATCCTGTATATTCCTGAAAATTTCAATTGAATTTCATATTCCCTTATCAAAAATAAAGCACAATCGATAATTTGCTAGAGATATCTTTGAAATTCAAAGCTTTTAGGTTTTTTCTTGTTCGCACACTTTCATCAAGTAGGCTTTGGACGATGCGATAAAATTTTGAAGAAGCTTTCCACAGCGGTAATTAAATTGCGTAATTTCAATAAAACTGATAACAATTTATAATATAATAACTACTATTAAATGAAACTTCAACAATAATAATAATGATAAAGAACAAACATGGAAATATATTTCTTCAGAAAAAGTGTTCGAAATGTCAACCAGCTCCTTCTACATACCAGGCTATACCTTTTCTGAATGTTTTTTGCCAAATTAATTAGTTCAATAAGAATTAGAGAAGCAAAACTTTGCATCACTGCCGCTTCCAATTCTTATTCGCAATTGGTCAGCAATTTGAAAATAAAATCCTCCAACCTTTTTTAGAGGTGAAAGTGCATAGGCGTTAGATCCAGTGACCTGGCCAGCAAACGGTTAAGTCCTTGTTCAGCTATCCAATTATTACCAAAATTTATAGCCAAAAAATTGGTGACAATAGTAATATTCTGTAACGAAGATCTGTCATTTTGAAAATATATTTTTGTCAGCTCCATTAATAGCAATTCATCAACAGAAGTTCAATATTTTGCCTTAAAATTTATAAACACCTCTGAGATGGTGTAGTGTCATAATAAATGAACTGGCCGATAGTTCTACCCCTGAAAACACCTGCCACACATTAAATCCAAATATTCCTTGAATTCTCTGATACACAATAGAAGGAGAATTTTGTTGTGCCCAAGTATAAGAACTGTAGAAGTTGAAAATGCCAGAACTGCTCACATAAGCTCCATCTGCCCAAATACAAATTACGAAAAATCACGCACTTGGTGCGCCAAGTGGCGTTCAAACTCATCTGGTCTGAGTTGATAAACTCTTCTGGTCTGAGTTGATAAACTCTTCTGGTCCTGTGTGGCTTGAATTAGGGTTTTCTCAAAATTCTCGTAACATTAGTTCTTGATAGGCCTGTTGATATTTTCAAATTTCGCGTTGACATTATGGGATTATTTTTAACAGCTTTTAAAACGAGTAATTCTTCCAACTTCTTAACTCTATTTGATTCATATAATTTTGGCCTTTTTTTCAAATTGATCATCATCAATTAGGTTATGTGGCGATCTTGCGAATATGTCTTTGGAAGGTTGTCTTGTCTGTGAATACCTCTCGTGATACAAACTGCTTGCTGCTTCTGTATTTTTTCCGGTTTGTATAAAACAGACTATCATATCCCATTTTTCATACTTTATTGCAAATCTGTTTGATAATTGAACAAAAACCACTAACTGAAAAGAGATTTTACTGCTCAAATCAAAATTTGACAGCTACCAGTGAAAATCACATTTAGTTTTATCGCCGCATTGTCCAAAGCCAATTCGATCAAAATATGCCTTTCCAAGTCTACATGAAAAAACCTAAAAGCTCTGTATTTTAAAGATAACTCTCACAGAACATCAGGTGTGTTACATTATTAGAAAGGTAATTTTAAGCTCTATTGAAATATGCAGGAATATACAGGGTGTGTTACCAAAAATAAATAGTTTTCCATGAATAGATATTGATATCTCATTTGGAAAACTAAATTGTTTATACCATTGAATTCTCCGTGAAAAGTTTATTCAAAAATGTTCCAATAGAAACAAGAACTTTCGACAAGAAAAAAGTTACAGAAACTTTTCGAAAATGAACATTTTTTAAAAACATGCTATAACTCAGGAATGATTATAGATATTTATATGCGGTTTTCATCATTATGTTTATCATAAAATTATACTCTCAGACATAGTAATCAGTTTCCGTCTATCTCGGTAAACAAAAAACTGAACATTGATAAACACGAAACATTCCTATATTTTAGTTTTCCTCTTTTTGGGAAATATACTTTTCAATGAGATTTTGAATCTGATAAGTTTTTCCTTTTTTTATGTATTCACGTATATTATAGAGAAAAAAAATAAGTGTAATTTTTTATGTATTTATGTAAATTATAAACAAAAAATGTCTCTGGTTACTCTTCCACACTCTAAAAATGAAATGAATTCATATCCACTGACAATATGTATGAACTAACACCCCAGAAATTTAATTCATAATGTAAACTTCTAAAGAATTCGATTAAATCTAGATTCAAGAATTTTTCGGATTTTGAAATGTTGAAAACCCAATGAACATCAAGTAACATTAATTCATTCACCAGAATGTCTTTTCAAAAAACAAATGAATCTTGGGTGATTCGTTTTTTGTCCCTAAGAGTTAATCCGAGGGTTTCGAATATTCAATTAAATAAACAATGATTATTGATTTACCACTGCAGCAACATACATATTTCCGAAATATCGAAAAATACTATTGAAATCTTTAAAATGTTTATGGTAGAGAGAATTGATACGTACTTGAAAATTACCATTTTTGTCTGTACTATCTCCTTATATAACGAATTTTGAGAAACAGTTTCATGAGAAATTTTCACTAAACCTGTTTTACTATTAACTTTTTCAAACGTTCGATAATATCCAGTTAGTATTGAACATGTCTGAAGAAGCCAATAATGACAATCAAAAAAGGTAATCTCAGTTGATATATCGTGCACATGAACGTGTTATTTCATGAAATCAATATGTTATAATAATCTCGTGTCAAGGTGCTTGTGGTCGCATGAAACGGCTAGGCCAGGGCTTCTAAAACTTTTTTCATTCACGACCCCATTTATGATTGCGAGTTTTCTGACGACCCCCAATAAATATAATATGAAGGTAAATGAATTTTTTTACATTCATTTATTGGGTAACAATATACATATACATATGAAAATATATAGTGGCAAAATTCGTTTAGAAACAAATTAATCAAAAATTGCACAAAAAGTTGTGAAATTGAATTTATTAGTTACAAAAAGTATATGCCCTATTTTTGTAGGCGTGTGAGTGTGACTCTGCACAAATACATATGTGCAGTATTCAAATACTGATGTTTATTCAAACACTTGTCATTAAAATCTCTCGCGACCCTAGAATTTTGCTTCGTGACCCCTTTTGGGATCGCGACTCATAGTTTAGTAAGGCCTGGGATACACCAATTTTCATGAAATTATTTGAACGTATTTGGCAGTTTTCATATCTGCCAATCTGCCATATCTGGATAGGGGCATCCCTATCCAGAAAAAAAATTTCAGACATTTTTTGTTTTTTGTTTTCTCATGGTAACAAATTTGATACACTATAGAATTACATAATTCATTCATTTTCATCAAATAATAGGTCTGAGTATTCGTAATACTGTCTTTTTATTACAATTCATTAGCCTGTTGCAGTGATTCACCAAGTGGACCCTTAGAGAGACGAGAGACTTGATGGGGGTCTATTGGCGTGACCAACAAATGGGGGTTCGCAATTCCTAAGCGGAGCTCCACGAAAATGTATCTGGTTTTGGTAGTGCAGAAATAAAATGTTAGCTTGACTCCACCTATCAATGTAGGCAGATAATATTTTGAGGTCAGCGACTGTTACATATAAAAACTTGCAAATTCCATATTCAGTACCACGCCAAATGGGGATATTTCTAAATGAAATAAGTGAGAATTTATTGGTTCCTTATATTTTGAATATTCATGTCAAAAAAGTGACGTTGGATTCAAACACTTTTTTAGTTGACCAACTTCCCTTTTTTGACATCCACTCACAGCAGAATCAATTAATTAATTAACCTATGAATTCTCAGTTTTTATTTGAAAATTATCAATTCGTGGTCGAAACGCAGCAGTAACACAAATTTCCATAGTTTGATATAATCTTCATATTTTTGTTCGAGTTTTGTAAACATGCTAGAAATGTAGTTGCAAGGGGTCCACCAGAGCCAGAAAAATTTTGAAAGTGATTGATTTTGATAAAAAAGTTTGAAAACCTCTGGTCTATTATTACTTCGCAAACTTGTTAAATTCATTGTCCCAACTGAATAAACTTGTTAGTTTCTGAACTATTTATAAGAACCAATAGAGATTGTCCGTATTCGCAAATTTATATCAGATAAAAATTAACATACAATTGAGCGTATGCAGATCATTGAATAAATTCTCTTAAGTATTTGACGTTGTGATCCTTTCAAGCGGAAAACATCTTCGGATGAATTCAAAGAACTGAAAACGTTAAGACATTATTTGAAACGTCAGGTATTGGAAATCAAATCTGGAATATTGCGACGTTTCCAGAAGGACTCCGATTCAGAGTAATTGGAGAAACCGGAGAAAACCTTATGAAGAAAGGTTTTTTCTGTCAATAGAAAATATGGCGATATTTTAACAATCGATTAAATTCGCTTTTCTCCATTGATTCAAAGAAATAAACCTATATGGAATTTATATTGACAATAAATCGAATTGCATGTATATTGTCCCATCATGCTTGTTACATCAGGAATACATGGTGTTTCCTAACTACGGTACGAAACTTCAGATTCGTTAGGTCGTTTTGAGACAGACATTTCTTATGAACATATATGTCCGAACTTGCTTCGTTTCTGAGACGTTGGAGTTTAGAAAAAACGGTATTCATAAAATATTATAATTATCCTTACACCAATTTGATTGAAATTTGCTAAAAGCATTTGAAGTAATAGATCGCTTATTAGGCTCTGATAATGTTATAACTGTCATTGCGATAGTTAACGAAAAATATAAATTTATTCATAAAAATCGGGGTCGGTGACCCGGTTTTCTCGATATCGATATTTGTCCAACAGAGTAAGCGTCGAATTTACTTCATGGTTGGTGATCTTTGACGGCATCACGAGGATATTATGTTTCTTTCGGTTAGACTAAACACACGTATCCTGTTGATAAGTAATTACACTGGGAACGCGAAAAATGTAAGCTAAGAGGTTGCATTTCAGTTCCATGGACAGAAAGTTGGGCCATATCTGAATAGGTAGGTCCAAAAATTTATTTAAAATAATAACTGAACAATGACTTCAATGAAAAGAAGATTTGTCTTGAGTAGGAAGGGTTATGGAAACATTCGGGAACATTAAACAAAGATCAGACCAATTAGGAGACGGTACAAAGAAGGAGTATTAGGAACAACTTTTCGGACTTGAGAATACTAGGAAGTCGGTTAATGGGCACGGTGGCGATCGGTCAGATTCCTTTGCGATCGATAGTTAATTTGGGAGAGTTGCGAAAGGAAGTTGCGAAAGTCAGTTGCGGAAAAGGGTCGCGAAAAAAGGGGCTGTCCGAAAAATGTTTTTTTTTTCGATAGTGGATTTCCAGTAAATTGCGGGTAGTGAGTTAATTGTGCTGTTGCGTTTGGTGGCACTTACAACGGTTGTGTATTTTAAAGGGATACCGAACCAGAGAGGGAGATCAGTACCCAGCATAGTATCGTGAGTAGTCGATTTTTTTTTACTAACCCCGGTAAATAGAGAGAGAGAATGCCCTTTCAACTTGGTAATAATTGCCATTTTGATTTTGAACTAATTTTCTTATTGTTGTTACGTCTTGGGGACGATATAAGAAAGGTAACAAATCACACTACACCCCTTTCATATGTGTAATAGCAATTAGTACGCACGGGTTTGAAAAAAATCAATTTAAAATCTGTTTTTCCGTTAATCAGCAATTTCAAATAGTAACTTCAGAATTTGCGCAAAACTTGAATAGAGTAATTGTTTTCGTGTAAGTTGGAAATCTACCTTATGGGATAAATGTAACATTTCACAAGTTGTTAAAGAGATAATTTTTGTTTGACAAACAGCTATTTGTGATGTGCTTTCTTGTAAAATTTTGATCGTACTTTTCGAACATTTTTCTTTTGTTTTGTTGGATTTTCATATCATATTTTTTTACGTGGGAATTTCTTTTGTAATATAAGCCTGATCTGAAGCTTCTTGTTGTTTTTTAATGGCTCACTACTTCGGTAAATCCCGCACCATTTCAGGATAGCTAAAAGGCCTTTAGCTTCAAATATTAGTCTCCTGCCTCGTTCTGGAGTGGAATCTATAAGAAAAACCATCTCAAAGAGGTACACGGTATAGTTAGGTTTCCAAAAGACCGACCTTCGTGCGATCGGCACGAACCCTACAGCTTTTTCGGACCTGCCTTAATATTCAAAATTTGATGCGGAGAAATCTGCATCTTGTGATAGCGCTGCTAAAATTCATTTCAGAAAATAAATAAATGAGAAAGGAGCATTTATGGACCATAGTACTACAATAAGATATATATTATTAGGCCTATTGACGTCTTAGTGGGCACCACAGCCAACAATATTAGGAAAAAAAATATACCACTGACTTGTAATACTTTTTTCTAAATAATCAACTAAAAATACAACTATTTTGTCCCTTGTGTTTTTTTCATATCTAGCTTTGCTGTCGAGAAAAAAATTTGAGTAATTAAGTAAATTTTTCATTCAATAACATACTTGTACAAAAAATATTTCAAATAGTGTATATCAGAATTATCTCGCTGAATGTATGGGTTTACACATAGGTATGAAAAATGCCTGAATTGAGCTTTCCCATCTAATCAGCCGGATTGAAAATTATGTACATCTCAAATATACAAGATGGATATGCTTAATAAATACAATGCGTCAACTGGGAGGGCAGTAAAATTCTAATGGATTTCGTGAGTTGTTGGCAAGAGAGCTAGGAAAAGCTGTATTTCAAATTCAAAATTTACCTATTGATATGCAAATGATAGCAATGGTGTACAGTATTCATTTTGGAAGTCACCTTGCATATACCTGCTTTGGATACCAGCTGACAGTGATGGTGTTGTCATACTAGTCAAAGTCATTATGATATATACTTCATTTGTGGATATGGAAATGCGAAAAAATACGAAGAATTCACCATGATATCTCAACAGAGTAATGGGCTCATTCAGGCTAATTTAGTTTTTCATTGAAAATTATATATCATAAAAGTAAATCATCTTCCACGTATCCCATAAAATTTTCCGAGTTTTATGTCAATTTACAAATGAGCAAGAGCAATTGAAAATGTGATATCGCCCGCGGTACATCCTGACGTCACACCAAGCAATGAGCTTCGAACGGTGGTAACCGGGCCTGTAGTTGGAGATTATAAATCGCTGTCATCGTCGTATTTTGTTCCATTTGCTGACTGGTTTGAAAACACCACGGGTAACATATTCACGCAGTTGATACACTGCAGTAAACAACACGCAACTTGCTCTCTATGGCTTCAGTACACGTATGTATTTCGCTTATCCGCCAGCACTGGCGGCTGATGTGACGTCAAGTTTGACCACGCCCCGTTTCGGTGAACGCTACATTCAACTATTGATTTGAACGGGAAGATAAAGAGTGAAAATTCAAATTTTATGCTGATGTACTATTTGAAACACAAACATTCAAATAATGAAATTAAAAAAATTGGTAAATGAGCCCATTCCATGTGCTAGAAGATTAAGAACGATACATGCAAGATTTTGAGGGAGTTTTAATAAAATTGCAGGTGGTGAAAGACAAGAAACTGTAACAATGCCTGAATAAGCTATATTTGGTGCGTGATGCGAAAGAAGACCCTTCAAATAGTATAAGGAAGACTGTACTGCAGCTCAAAGTCAGCCCAAAAACTGTATGGACAGTTCTGAAAAGAAACCTCCTGCACCCATATCACATATAACACGTTCAAGCTCTACCGTCTACGGATTTTCACCCAAGATCTATGGTTTGTGGGTGGTTGATCCACACAATAATAATTGTTTTTCAAATATTTCAGGTACTGATGAAGCAAATTTTTCACGGGATGCTATTATGAACTTTCACAATGACCATTTTTGGACCTAACCTAACCTAACCAGTTGGACCTAACTGGCTCATCTTTTCACCAGGAAGATTGACAGGTGAATCCTACATAGACTTTTTGCGAAATCATTTTCCGATTTTGTTGAAAGAAGTATCGGTACGTATGAAAGGCAACCTGTGATCCATACACAACGAGGCTCCTGCTCATATCAAGAATCTTGCTCGTCAACATCTCAAAATCACTGGATATGACGTGCATGACCTCAAAAAGTGGCCAGTTTGCAGTCCTGATATGAATCCTCTAGATATATATTCATAGGGTCATCTGTACTAGATGTGAATGACTTGAGAAATCGGATAATTGATAATTGCAATGTCATGAGGAATACTCCGGGTATTTTTGAACGTATTCTAAAAACACTTCATTGTGAGATTTTCACTAAATAATTTCACGAAACGCAACATGTGTTTCGCCATACAATGGCTTTTCCAGAAGTGTTTTCAAGGCTTTTGGTTTTTATTTTGTGAATAGTTTTTAGAAGTTTTATTTTCTCGGTAACGAAGCTTGAGAAAACACAGTCGACAAAAAAGTTGTATTCTCAGTTGCTTGATCTGAAGAAATAAATAGCTACAGAAGAAGTCAGTGGCGGTCTTCTTTTGTCGATATTGATGGCTGCGGTGCCGACTGAGACGCCACTGGACCTAATAATTTCAATCTAGTTCGTTGAAATGTTGTGAGCTGTTTTGTTGGAGGGATTGTAAACTAGGACTCAGGGGTTAGATGTAGATAGCGTTGGGGTACTGGCTTCCAGTCCCTGGAAGCCTTTTCATGGAAGAGGCTATTGACAGGTTCGACCACAAACCCTCTTGCTAGTTCAGAACCGTAGATGACATTTCTGTCATATGGCCTTACGGCTCCGAAACTCTCCATAATTTTCTTGATCATCTCAACGACCGCAATCCGCAAATATTATATTCACAATGGAAATTGAAACGAATAACTCGCTTTCATTCCTGTGATGTCCTCATCACAAAATCTAATAACTGCTTCACCCAAACGGTGTACAGGTAACCAACACACATAAATAGATACCTCAACTCCCACCATCATCTAGCACAAATCAACTCCGTCTTGAAATCTCTCATCTACCGATCTACTAACCTCACAGACCACCACAACAAACCAAAAGAGCTGGCTCATTTGAAATCAGCTCTCCTCCAAAATGGATTCACAGACCATCAAAGTGACAGATGCATCCGTCGTCAACTAACTTCTCTGTCCACAGAGCTTTCCTCCCCTACATTAAAGATGTAAATCCGCCAAATTCTCAAAAAACAGGACATAACTTCTGAACTTTCCTTGACTGCTATTTACAATCTATTGAAGAAGCAAGACGAGATCAAATCCGAATTAGTAGGTGTCAACGATAAAATATTACTACTCGAAGAAGAGAATGATACTTTGAAGAAATTCGTACAGTCGCAGGATCACAAACTTCGGTGGAATAACTTGTTGGTTTTTGGTATAAAAAAAGAAGACAATGGTGAAGCCTTTTTTTTTCTAAGCCATCTTCTTGAAGTACCTATCGAATTTGCTGATGTTAATATTATATACTCATTCGAGAATAAGAACAAAAAGCGGACACTGAAAGTCGAACTGGTCTCTTATTTAAAAAAAAATTGGAAATCCCAAAAAACTTGCACAAACTAAAAATTAAGAGAATCTTTGTCGTCAACGATTCATATCCAATTGACCAGAGTATCCGTAAATCCCTAATGTCTTACCTCAATACTGCTAAACTTAACGGGATCAAAACAACTCTCAAGAATAACCACCTGACTATCAACGACACCTTCCACACTCTGGCTGATATCCAGTCTAATCCGGAACTCTTGCAAGTGAGTCGCAACCGAAGCGAGGTTGCGCCCTCTTCTACACGAACTGATGATAGAAGTACCCGATGAACTCGTACAACCTCTGACCGGAACTACAAATAACACAGTTACTCTAATTTTAACTATATTTGTTTACATTGAATTTGAATTCATTTATAATTCATTCAACTACTAAATCAATATATTCATTTCCGCTTTGACGACTACCACCCTTACTAATTCACCTTTCAGAATTATTTGTTTTGTATATGCTTCGGTCGGGAAATACCCTTAAATATCCGAAACTTCAAAATTTGTTTGAATTTGAATGTAAGATTATTATTTACATTGCTTGATTTGCTCTCGGATTATATTTTGAATACGAATATTGATATATTTGGTGTCACTGAAACTTGGCTCTCTCCAATTCTATGCAACCCAAAAAGCAAGCAGTGTTATTTTCATTTAAACAAAGTGTGAAAGTGCGAAAAAGCCAGAGTTATGTATATTTTATGGGAAACCGTCTATATGACAGTAGCTATTACTTATTCCAGGAGTTACTTCTGAATACTTTCTGTAAAGCATATCTTGCTGTACCTGAATATGTCATCATTCAAGGGGTTGTAACACGAAACTGCTTCACTCAGGACAAATTATTAAGGTTTTCTAAATAGATAACTAAAAACTGAAAATTGAAAGTGCAAACCCTTTGTATTTGACAGTCTTCCGAATTATGAATAATAAGGTTGGGCTACTAAACCCAATGCCTTGAAAATATCAAATATACTTAGGAGGTACCTATACTCCATAAAAATCAAATATTCAGAAGTTGCTGAAGATCTAATTTTCACCATGATATCGATGATATCCCATTTGAATAACTAACGAAAAATATTCTCACTAAACACAACTAAAAGCTGTGATTAGAATATCAGCTGGTTGTTCTTGAATGTTGCATTTTATTCTTGGTGGCAGCAAATATATGTTGGCAAAAACAATTTGATTTCATAACAGTTATATTAGTTTATCAGTGTTCTGGGCATCCTGAAGGTGTTTTTAATTCAACTGTGATCGGATAGCAAGAATAATTGTTTAATGAAGTGACAGATTAAAAGAAACTAACCAACACATAAGTGAATGGAAATTTAATTGGATGGCCAAACACTTGAATCTGACAAAGCATCGTCCAAGAATCTCCTCTGAGAAAAACTCACTTTTTTCATGATCTGCATAATACTGAACACACGTGACTGAAAGGTAATGAAGCTGTTGAACTCCCTTGCAAGGGCGTTCAACACTGAGGAATTTGAAACCTTGTCTATATTGGAACCAGGTTTTAGTATAAAAAACTCTTTAGAGTTCATACAACATACAAAAAACTGGGTTCTACAGGAAGATGAGATTTTGGTTTCCTTCGATGTTAGTTCCTTATTTCCTAGCATCCCAATTCCACAGACATTGCAATACCTCAGGGAATTACTAGAGAAAAATAATTTCAGTAATGAGGAAATCGATGAATTTGTTTCTCATACTAACTTGTGTATGAAACAAAAGCGGTTCCAGGTAGAAGGTTGCTTTTATGAACAACAGGAAGGAACGGTCATGGGAAACCCTTTATCCCCCTACCTGGCAGACCTGTTCATGAGCAGATTCGAAATGGAAATCAAAGAAAAGCCGAAGTTTTTTGCTAGGATTTGGCTTAGGTATGTCAATGAGACTTTCGCCATATTCGATAACAAAAAATCTAATATTGAGGATTATGTTTCCTTTTTAAATAATAGATGTCCATCAATAAAATTCACGTATGAGTTAGAAAATAAGGAACAACTACCATTTCTTGACGTTTTTGTAATGAGGAGCTCTAACACATGATAGGTAAGTTGTTATATAATTTGGGGCCTAGATACACACTTTTCTGTCCAATATTTTTGTCACATTTTCGGATCTTCACCATTTCGCTTTTACCACGAGTGGCGTGATCATGTTCTATAGGTATCAGCTCAATTAATGATCGATGAAAACTGATAATTATTCTTTCGCAGTATAACTGTCTTACGTCGAGTATTTTGTTCATTGAAAAAAGTTCATCACAAGGTGAAGTGATTTTTTTATTCTGGATGATTCTCAAAACCCATCTTTGTACTTTGATTACTACATAGAGACACATGAAAAAAATAAATTCAGATAGGCAATATTGTAAAATTAATTTTATATAGCTGAAAATTGTTAACAGTTAAACATTCATTGTAAAATAATAGATAGGGCAAAATTGTGAAATAATTTAGGGTGGTATGCTTGTGTGGGTGGTACGCCTATAGGGTTTACCTGTTTAGCATAAATAAAGTTAGCTTCGCGTTAGTTTCTAGTTTGATCTTTCTCTTGAAGATGTTCACTTGGTGATCGAAACACGTGTCGAGGTTTCAAAAATAACGATTTGGTGTAATAGTCCAGTAATAGTCAACACTGATGATCTTCAAACAAGATTTAACCTCTAACGGAAGCAAGAAACTCTTTGGAAGGTTCGAAACAGATGAACATTTCAATCTAGCAGACCACTATTATAATATTCATGCAGTCATTGTTCACTGTCGTTCTGGCGTTGAGTTTGACGACAGTCGTGTCACGAAGTGTTCTGGCGATGCATTGAATCTATTGAAGCCTCTGGAGACACCCTACATTTTGTTCTATAAGAGAGAGGACATTGGTAGATCAAGATCTTCAGATGATGTGGTGCTGCAGGTTTTTCCGGGTTTTGCTGCAGCTGAAAAAGTAAATGCGCGACTGGAATCAATGAAGTCGCTCCGGAGCACCGATTGATTTTCATTGTAGTTTTTATTTTTATCTTTGTTTTAATAAAATTTCCAGTCGATATGTAGTTCACTTATCTATCAATTATGAAATAATCAAATCAAAGCAAAGAACAATCGAAAGTTCCTGCAGTATAAAATACAATGTTGCAAGGATTTTGTTCCGTAAACTGGCTTCATATAAGTGTTTTAAACTCTTGAAAATTTGCCACAACATGCTTCCAAATGGAGATTTTTTTTATGATATTTGACAATTTTTCATAAGGTATCGATCGCAATTAGGTAGACTTTTCTTTGATATTCACATGAGAATGCAGAGTAGAGATGAACAAATACATTTTGAAGGAGATTTAAATAATAACAAGGGAATTAAGGGACAGCGTTCACCCTTGAAAAACAATCAATTCTCAATTTACATTATTAAAGTGGAATAGCTTTTCAAATATTTGCTGCACGGATTGGCTTTTTAATTGAATTTTACAGAAAATAATTTCAAAATGAAAGGACGGTTGTTTGACTATATTTTTGTTTGGAATATACGTATACAAGATGTTTAAATGAGTGTGGTCACTGTGATATATTTGTTTGGAGGTTTCATTAGTGAAGCACGAGTTGAAGTTTCGTAAACTATAATGTTTCTAAGAAAATTGAATTGAAGACTAACTAATAATTATGGTTCATAATGATTTCAGTGCCATATACAAGGATATCCTTTGAATACACAGAAATAGACAGTCACGAATAACAGAAATTCAATCATTTATAAAAATAACAATGGAGTAATTGATCTAATTGATTTGAAATGATGGGATGGTTATTCAGATCCAACAAAATTTTATTATCATGAAGTCATAATCTTGTGTGAGAAATTAGTGTGTTGTTTTCGCCTCTAAAAGTTCAAAGAAAGAGTAGACACTAGTGTTTTGGACCCGAAACTCCTATAAATACATTTTAGTCATGGTAATTTCCATATGAGTGAAATATTATATCAAAGCTTTCTCATGTGTTACGTTGTAGTGTTTCTGTGAATGATATTCAGTTAAATTTTCATATGAAAGTGAATGTTTCATTTCAACTCAATTTTTATATGGAAAAAGTTGTTTGGATAGTGCTTCTTTCTAGAATTGATCCACATATATCTTCAAATAGATTTGATTTTGAAAGCAATTGCTTTCTTTGTTTCATGGAAAGTTTCCTACATTTCCTACATGAATATGGAGGAAGATAATAACAATGTTTTGAATATATTACAGTATTACAAATTATTCTTCGACATAGGGATCATATGGATCGCTCACTTTCGAAATGGCAAGGAAAATAATGTTTTGATCTTCACAGTATATCTCACATACATCCTATCCAAACAGCTTTATGTATTCCGTTTTCTCCGGTGAGTAAGTAGATACGAACGACTATTGCAACTTGAAAGGGTTCATTGTAGTTCACATAATTCAAATTTGATGAAATGATAAATACAGCATGTTGACGAAGGTGACTAGCTTCTGGAAGGTGGAGGAGCAAAAGAATATGCCCTACTGATTCACCCTGATAGAAACGTCGCGCCTTATTCACGACAGTCTTGAGTCATGAGTTAACAGTAACTAAGCCTGTTTGTCAATATAGGTCATTTCTGCTGTAATCTAACAATCATTTGAGAAGATATACAAAGTATACGAGTAAAAATACTTTGAAATAAACCACATTCGGTAGATTTCCTAAATTTTTCTTACAGTCCAGATATTCATCGTTTTCGTTATTTATCGATTCCATTAGACATAAATTCATCCCATAATTTCAAATCAGTTATTCGTGACTGTCTATTTCCGTATATTCAAAGGATATCCTTTTATAAGGCACTGAATTCATTATGAACCATGATTATCAGTTATTATTCAATTCAATCTACTTAGAAACAATATATTTCAAAAAACTTCAACTCGTCCTTCACTAATAAAACCTCCAAAGAAATATGTCACAGTGACCACAATCATTCAAACATCTTGTATACGTATATTCCAAACAAAAATGTACTCAAACAAGCGTCCTTTCATTTCGAAATCATTCTGCAAAATTCAATAAAAAGGCCAATCCGTGCAGCAAATATTTGAAAAGCTGTTCCACTTCAATAATGTGAATTGAGAATTGAATGTTTTTCAAGGGTGAACGCTGTCCCTTGATTCCCTTGTTATTATTTAAATCACATTCAAAATGTATGTGTTCAACTATATTCTGAATGCTCATGTGAATATCAAAGAAAAATCCACCTAATTGCGATCGATACCTTATGCAAAATTGTCAATTATCAAAAAAAAAATTCTTCATTCCGAAGCATATTGTGACAAATTTTCGAAACTTTATTACACTTAAATGAAGCCATTTTATGGTACAAAATCCTTGCACCATTATATTCTATACTGCAGGAACTTTCGATTGTTCTTGGCAAGCTGTAATTTCTTTCAGATCTTTATTTAATTTTTCGGTACAGTATTATGGTCCAGTAAGATACATTCGATTATTCCACAATTGGCAGATGAGTCAACTACATATCGACTGGAAATTTTATTAAGACAAGGATAAAAATGAAAACTACAATAAAAATTAATTGGCGCTTCGGGGCACTTCATCAATTCCAGTGGCGCATTTGCTTTTTCAGCTGCAGGAAAACCCGGAAAAACCTGCAGCATCACATCATCTGAAGATCTTCATCTATCAATGTCCTCTCTATTATGAAACAAAATGTAGGATGTAATAGAGGCTCCAATCGATTCAATTCATAGTCATAACACTTCGTGACACGACTTTTGTCAAACTTAAATCATGCCGTTTCGTCTTTGACCAAGGCGTAATAATGATCAAATTCAACGCCATAACCACAGTGAACAATAACTGCATGAATATTATAATAGTAGTCTGCTAGATTGAAATGTTCATCTATTTCGAACCTTCCAAGGAGTTTCTCGCTTCTGTCAGAGGTTGAGAATTTTTTCCATCCAGACTGTCATAAATTAGCAGCCTACAATTCAATGTTGCACAGAGCATTCTCACTGCCTTTGTCTGCAGACAATCTAGCTAGGAAAATTGATTTTACACAGAAATAATGGTTTCAACGCAAATACTATCCAGAAGTTAGTCAGAATACAAAGCAGGAAATTCACTTACAGAATAATATATCCTCAGGTCAAACAACCAGAAATGGGTAACGTTAACATGTTTTGGAAAACGAACAGAAATATTTGCAGATTTCTTTAGAAAAAACAGTATGGAAGTAGCATTCAGACCACATGCCAGATTATCTCATTTCCTTTTCAATGCCAAAGATAAGGTCGAGAAGTTGGAAAAATCTGGAGTTTATAAGCTTAAGTGTCCGGAGTGTAATAGTATTTATGTGGGACAATGTGGCCGAAATTTCCAAAAACTGCATGGCGAACATGAAAGGTCCTTCAGACTAGAAAAAAATGATTCAACGTTTTTAAACCATTCCTTGGCATGCAACCACAAGTTTCCAAATTTAAACGATACGGAAGTTCTGCACTATGCAAGGAAGGGTTGCGAACTGAATTAATTAGAATCCTTGGGCATTCACAAGCATAAACATTGCGGGTGCAACGTGTTAAATGATCAAATAGATTTAATTCACTTTCTGGTTTTCAAAATGGCACATCCGCATTGTGAACTGTGAATTTAGGTACTCAACCAACTCAAGTAGGTACCCCTACTTCCATTAGT
>WOGP01001736.1:0-18274 GCA_015342065.1 Leptinotarsa undecemlineata | reverse complement strand
ATATAATAATTCTTGAGGACAGTATTTACCTTTCCGTCGCGGAAACTCGTTATTGAAAACTTGGAGTTCTTAAAAATTATTAGATTTAAGAATTCTGAAAATTCACAGAATGACCAAATAGAATTGAATTCTTCTTCTCTTCAGAATGTGTTTTCTCCATGTTAAGAATCACACGTTAAAAGGTAATACCCCATTAGTCCTTAGCTCGCACAAGTTTCAAGTTCTGAGGGTTGTCGTTCATAGGAGTGCGAAAGCTGGTTAACGGAAAAACAGATTTTAAACAAAAACAGATTTTTATGAGGAAATTGATAGTTAGTTTATATTTTTTGGTGAGTTGGTGAAATTTTTTTTATGATGTTTCAATATCCAACTAGTTTTTCCCTAAATCAGGTAAAAGTATTACTCATCAAGTAGTTAGAATGTCGAATTGTTATTTTAATGAAGCAAAAATTGTATATGTCCATTCAATAGGTTAATAAATATTTTCTTTCATAATTTTAAAAAATGTTCGATTAATTTTACCCTAGAGTCAGGTAAAATTATTATTCACTAACTAGGTAGTGAAACACAACACGACATGACGAAACATGTGCTACTGCTTTGTTGAGTGTCCAGTGAACGTCTCAATATAAAATGTTTCTTGAATATGTTATGGATTTTCATCAAGTATCGGTTGATTCCATCACATATTACAACAAGCAAATTGTGAATTTCAAAACTTAATTAAATTTTCTATTTCTTTCAGTTTCAACTAGATAATAACCGCTTTTGCTAGAATTACCCATTCAAGAGTGAAATAAACAAATTTTGCAATTGGTTTAGGAACTTTTCCCTATTCAAAAAGCAATTTTGAAATCGAAGTTTCAATGATTGTGACAATTAATCCAAAATGTATGTCCTGAAGATGAAACATGGTATATGAAAGAGATCTAAATTTACTTACATGAAACACTGCCATCCTCAACGGCGGACATCGATGTTTCAGAAAAAGGCATTTGTCTTATTGCCTCTTCAGCACTATAAAATTTTGTGTAGAGTTTCTGTTAATGATATCTTATTCAATTCCATAGAAAATTCATTGTTTATATAAAAGTAGTTGTTTCGAAATGACTTTTTTCTCCAGTTTTTATCTGATATTAACTTCTATGCATAATCTACACATATTTATAAAGAGCTTTCTTATTTTTTTAGAAGTTCTCCACATGTTTTTTGCATGATGACCTAAAACTAGAAAGCCAAAACCTTTCTTTCCCAAAAACTAATCTCTCCTAAATATATACCCCTTTTGATTCAGCAAGAAAATCTACTATCTTCTACTCGTATTCCGTACCAGCATTACAACATCAAATTACAATCTGACAATATTTCTCAATACTTACGAAATCTTTCATATATTTGTCTACAACAAAATGCACTACAATTTTTTTGTTGTAACATCTAAGTTTTTATCATTTAGCTATTCACGCTACTGTCTGTGGTTATCAACATTTACCTATTACTAGTGATACTCTGATTACGTACCATGTGACCTGACCTTTCAAACTAGAAACCAGGTCAAGCACCAACAAACTTTGTCGGTAAGAATAACTAAATGCATTCCGTAAATCTGTACATTGAAAATCAAACTATCTTTTATGTGTGTTACCTGTCATTCTGAACAATTTTTATAGAATTGTCACTGTAAATAACTTCGATTATAGAATTTTAGAATCCATATGCTTGATGCAGGATCCGGCATCCCCGCTCTGAGAGAAAGTGATTACGTCGTGTGTTCTATGGAGAGACGTCAATTCGTCGAACAGTTATCAAGCGGCGATTCTGAAATCATGATTTATTTTTAGAAGATTCTTTCATTGTAAATAAGATTTTATAATGAATCGATTTCGTAATATCGTGAAGGTGTTGAATTGGAAATTAAGCATGAAAAAACAGTATTCTGATCATCAGATTTCGATAGTGTTCTCCTTTGTGACATCTCCAGGAACGTATGGATGGTCGATCAGTTTGAAAAAGTATATATTTTTTCACTGTATGGAACCTTTGGTGTAGTAATGAATATTACTGGAGTTCTTTTTTTCAACACCAAACCGTTATTAACACCTCGACACGTGTTTCGATCACCAAGTGATCATCTTCAAGAAGCTGATCAGTTTGAACTTCTTGAAGAAGAAATACAAATCAACATCATCACCAAACACAATAGCTGTATTTGTTGCATTAAATTGTTCAATGGCTATTTCAATTATGAGGACATCAGCGTCATTTTGAGCTTGTTTAACAATATTTTCAGTAGTTAGCTTGTCACTTAAGATAGAAATGGAAAGAGATTCATTATGAGTGATGGGTGAATGATACTGGAAAAAATTTTCAATTTCATCCTCGAACGTCTAAGACTGAGTTTATTTTGACTGTTTATTGTCAAAATGGTTCATTTTATATATATAAAAGACACAAATAGGCATTTTTACTTATATTAAGTGTCTGACTATGAATTAATGTGGAATTTGTGTGCAAATAATGTAGCATGCGTATCCTTAAACTTTTAGAACGTCGATATCTCAGGAATGGTCATTATTAGGAAAAATGGTATAGAAACTATTTTTGTAGATAATTTTATGATCTGAAATTTTTGTCTGAGCAATATTTTTTAATGAAACTTATCGTTTTCGAGCAAAATCCAGAAATCTCTTAAAAACGAGAATCTTAACACCTTTGACCTTGAATAACTTTTTTAGCTCACATAAGATCTAAGCGGACTTTTGGCACTTTATTTTTACTGGTGTAGTACCCAAAGACTTTTCCAAAGTTCAGCTCTATGTAGTTATTCGATCATTATTTTTATGTACACTTGGGGTGGATTGAAACTTGACACTTTTGTTTCGTTCATATAGACTTGATTATTCTGCATATATCTCACGAAAATGTTGCTTGATAGCGAAATAACAAGTAGCAGTTTTCAAGAATTTGGTGACACAATTTTCAAGATGAGCTCATTGTAATTTTTAAACATGAATTTTCAATACTTTTCCAATCGTCATATGTAACCACAACGTGAATATTTGTTTCAGAATATTTTCATTTGATCGCGTCATGCTTTTTGTCTGAAGTATTATTCCTGGAAAGGTTTATACAATTTCTCTTTTATATCTTTGTCATATTTTGAGTGGGTTGTGTGGGATGCAGTCGAAGGACATCTTACCTTTCAATTGCCTAACTATGTAAATGATTGTTGATACGTAATCATGACAGGAATATTTACGTCTTGGGCTGTTGAATACGATATTTGGAATCGTGCTAGTTTTTTCCTAAAGGCGTTTTGAAGGAGGAAACGTCACATTTATTGGGTGGTATAATTATCTTTCGAATATGAGTGTAGGTATATCCATCATCCCAGAAATGATGCAATCGTCAAAGTTTGATTTATATGAAGAACATTTTTTATTGATTCTGGTGGCACAACTTCTTAGTAGATCGAGTTATTTTTCTCTTTAATATTCAAAGTACTGGAACTATTAAAAACTGCCGTTTTTTTATTCTGTGATTCCGAAATGCTAGTTCTAAAATTATAATGCTTTAAATAAATTGATGGTACGTGGTAGTAACGTTACGTGGTAGTAACGTTACGTGGTAGTAACGTTACGTGGTAGTAACGTTACGTGGTAGTAACGGCTACGTAATGAAGAAAAGAGAATTGAACTTACTATGTTTTTTATTACTTTTATTTGTAACTGACGTTACTGCAGTTTCGTGCTATAAGGACATTTTCAAACATTAATGTACAAGTTTGAAAATGTCCTTTTCAAACATTATTGTATACATTAATGTATAAGTTTGAAAATGCCTTCGTCCTTATAGGACGAAACTGCAGTAACGTTAGTTACAAATAAAAGTGGTAAAAACATAGAAAGTCTCAATTCTCTAGACTACTTTATTGAGCAGTATCATGTATTTTCGACTATTTCTTGTTGAATGTGTGGATTTCATAGTATTCACGAATAAAACAATTAGTACAATAACCATGTATCTACCTTGAAAATGATCTTTTTCAGTTCTTCTTTGTAGTTCATATTTATTATCGATTAATTGAGCCTTTTTTCCCAGTTTTAGAAATTCTAAAACTTAATACTTTTTCCACTTCCTCTGAAATACAATTAATATTCTATACCATTTGAATTTGAGTTGAGAGAAGATGAATAAAACTGTTTCCGATTCAAACGTCAATAATACAACTCCAATATTACTCATATATTTGTTGTCAACAGTTTGCACAAAATCGACCCCAAATAACATTCATAAAATATCAGTTACCATTGATATACCAAGACACTACCAGAGTATTGTTTGCTTAATTAGCTTCCCTATCATTGTATTTAGAATTGGTGTCAACGAGCAACAACTTCAAAAACTAAATTACTATGCCAAACAAACCGATGTTTAGAAAGTTGCACTCGAGTCTGCGATACGATACACAATTTATTACTCAATATCTACAGCACTCACAAGTAATGCGAATTAGTTCACAGCAACAAGGCATTAACAAAACACTTATTAACAAGTGCTTTGGTAATTAAATTTTTCAATAGTATTGCAAATTTAAGATGATTCAAACAAAAAAAATCGGTTGTATAAAGAACAAAGTGAAATGTAGCATGAAAAAAGTATGATGCTGCAGCATAAGATCGAACAACTTAAAGTAATTTTGAAGAAAGCCAGTAATTGAAATAAAAGTGTTTTGGTTTTTCAATTGTAATGTGAAAAATAAGGAATTGATGAAAATGTCAGGCGGCCTAGAACTAAGTATTTGAACGATATATGATGAGAGAAAATCGAAGATCTGAGGTGGACTGGAGAAGCATAAAAAAAAAAAATGCTAATTGGAAAAATTGAAAGAAATAAGTAAAAAAATATGAAATAGAATTTATAATCCATACCTTGAGAGAGATCTAGATAGACACTCCCTCTGTAAGGGTTGTGAAACCAATTAATTATTCGAAAACAAGCATTTTTCCTAACCAAGAAAACAAAAATTTTTTTTTCGAAACGCATTCACCGAGTAGATTGCTAGATCAAGATATAGATTTCACCAACTATATTGGTGAAACGCGCGTCGATAAAAGAATTGCAGTTCTGATGATTGGGGGCAGTGCTTGTTTTGGATTCATTCTACCTCAGATGTTCCAGTTGTACCTTTCATCAATTGATTATTATTATAAAATTCAAGTGTAAAAAGTCTGAAATATATTATTTTATTTATTTTGATCTATTGAGCTTTATGTACAAGGATAATACGTTGGGATTATTATAAAAATAAAGATAAGTTAAAAGATAAAAGATAAAGATAAAAGCAGTCAATCTCACGAAGTTGCATTTCAATCCTAGTTAATTCATTAGCTGAAAAAACTCAACTAAAAAATCAGTCGAATAGTTGATCCACCTAAAATATTATCTTAAACTATACCGGTCTCAGTTCTCGTATCGGTCCGTAATAAACTTTTCACACCTCTTCGTCGGTACCGGATTTCGATATTGGGTCAACAGAACATTTTCTTGAACCATTAAACGTTGTTTACCGAGTCATATAATTCTTAAAATATGTTCAGCATTCCAAATAATACATATAATATTACAAGTACTAATATAGATCCCGTTTTGTTTTTTGCATAGAAATTGTTTTCTGGAAGGTAGGGACTAACGGTACTTTCAGTCAAACACGTTAAAAAAACCAACTTACTCTATTTCACAAATCGCCAAGCTTTCGTCTCTGAATAAAGACTTCGTTAGAACGCTAATACAATACAATAGAAAAGAATTTAAAAAGATTGACAATACTTACAAGTTATCTGAGTTTTACAATTGAAAATAGAATATTGATGAAAAATTTTTACAAAATTGGCGCATTGATGATAATAATGTCATAATTTTCAGATATCTGATATTAGTAATGTCATATTCAAAGCTTACTCTAATGACAAGAGTGACATTATCATTGAAAATATTTCTATTTCATAAATGCCCATTGAATGAATTTTATACACCATGTGATTATTTCAAATTCATAGAGGAATGGGTTTTATGCATCAATCATATGGTTAGACGAGTAACTTGGTATATTCTACAAATATCGGCAAAACATCCATACATACAATTACTTTTCACATAATGTTTTTTTATCTGTGTGAGGAAATTAGATATTTCATAATTTTGACTATTAAAAGGGACAAGAAAGCATTGTACCAATATAAAAGAATAAATTAAGAAAATTGGGCTACCTTGAAATCACTTCTTAGGCATAAATCGAAATTGTACTTCCAAGCTCACAATATTTTTATTTCATGCGGGTGGACATCATTAGCAATACAAAAAATTACAGGTATTAAAATTTAAATTATATGTGCGGTTGATGGACTTGAACCAGCTGCACGGTTATTGATTACAGTCTAGGAAAAATATACATAAAGATTGTAAGTTATCGTTCTACAATTTTCATGCTATGTGACTAGCGTTTATATGAAAAAAAGTATGAATTCTTCGAACAAAACATTGTTGTGGTACCAGTTCTGATTACTAAATTATGGGGAATTATTTCATCGATTTACTGAAAATAAATTTTAATATAAAAGTATCTTCGGTATGATTCAGTGTTCATATAGAAGTATTTGTTTTGAAATAATTTTTCTCTTTCGTGTAATTCAATGTTTATATGAAAGTAGCTGTTTGAGTAGAACTTTCTTTCAGTTGTCTGAAAGTTACTTCTTTGCATGATCTACACATCCATGGATAGAGTTACTTATTTTCAAATTGATTACTTCCTTCCTTAATTTGGAATATTCCCTTATCCTTTTTTTTTGGTATCAAGATGGAGTAGTAGAAAGCCGAAAACTTTCCCAAAAATTAATCACTCCTGAAAATATAGTCCCTTCAATTTGAAATATAAACTTATATTAGCATGCATTTCTTTTGATTCATTTCTGTCTGAAAGTTCAATTAGACTCATATTCATAAAGGATTACTATTTCTTGAGGAATCATGACATATTTTCTTCAAAAATAACTAATTCAAAAAGTGAAATGTAAAATTGGACCCTTTGGCCAACTGAATTAGCGTCATCTTCAGTTAAGATCATATGTCAACATTTTAATAGCAGAGTCATTTATACTTGATTTTGAAAAATATATTTTTGAACAATTGGGGAATGTCGATTCAAGTTTCATAAAAAACTATTTTTTCTA
Source organism: Leptinotarsa undecemlineata (assembly GCA_015342065.1). Classification (NCBI taxonomy): domain Eukaryota; kingdom Metazoa; phylum Arthropoda; class Insecta; order Coleoptera; family Chrysomelidae; genus Leptinotarsa; species Leptinotarsa undecemlineata. Next base: position 11,045 of record WOGP01001736.1, on the reverse strand, counting down.
TAGATCAACACTATCAAAAACTCGAATACATAATACTGAATTTGGGTAAAGTTTAGTTGTTATAAACTATAGTCTTCATTAGTGGGAGGTAAAGCTGAAATTTATAAATTAGTCAATCATGCCAACAACTTGACATTTCTGCAAGATGTGTAAATAACAGCATATGGATAACTTTTTCAATTCATTAATTCTTGTCCTCATCAAAACGTAAAAAGAAGGTTGATAATGGGGTTAAAATTGGTTTTTTCATCAACTATCAGTTGTTCTTTGTGAACTAGTACACCAACAAAATATTTTGTATGTATTTTTAATACTTTCATCAATGGCAGTCAATTATTAGATTTCAATTGCCACTTATTTTCATTTAATTACTTTAATATCAACTGTATTTCTTGGATTGATGACATATTCATTTTTCAGGTAACTTTGTTACTTGAACTGAATGTTACTTGAAAATGGTTTAATAAACTGAAACCGCTGGCAACAAATAATTGTAGAAGTAGTAGTAGAAACTGGACAAAAGTTATTTTCTTTATTTTATATTTATTATATAATTGAAGTTCAACGATACAACTATACCGATACTCGTTCAAACAACTGACAATTCTCTCAATCATAACATAAAACAATTGATTGAACATTAATTTTACGTCCAAACAACATAATGAAAATCAAATAATACTTGGCCACATTGTTTTAAACTTTTTTCATTGGACGGGTTACTATTTAATTATAAACAAATTAATGAACACCTTGAACTGCCAACTACTTTTCTAGATGAAAATGGCGTGGAGAATTCTGATTTTAAGTTATTTTTTGCCAAGACGAAACTTGCAGACTATCAAAACACCCAATTAATCAGTTGAAAAGTGTGAAATATGTTTACTCGCTAATATTTTACTTTCCCCATTATGAATAGAATACGGTTACAGTAATGAATAAGTTTGTGAGAATAGTCACCTATTATCCGACTCGAAAAAAAATACTGACAGATATTCTAGCTGGTAAGCCACTGATTGGCTTTGCTACAACTGATCTAAAAGAAACTAGAATGAAAATAAACACGGTGACAAAAATTAAATATTTTGTTATGTAATACCGTAATGCTTAATTTGTAATAACAATGATTCGGTATTTTTGTAAGGAAGCAGTTAACTAACAATAAAAATGCTAATAATAAATGACCTAGACTTAACTGTTTGCCATGAAAACCAATTCAATTCGTATCCTGGTAATAATACATCGTTTCTGCCTGAATCGTTGGAAAAGGTTGTTTTATTCAGTTTCAAATATGGATTGTTTTCCTTCAAAATGCGGATTCAACAATGTATACTTCGATTCAAGAACACATATTTTCGGAAGATAGCGAATCATTTTGAGAAATGGTTTTTCTATTTTGTCATTGACATCATTTAAATCGATCAATCACTTTTAAGATGGTGTATATTATTATTCTTGTAAATAGTTAGTATCACTTTATTGAACACTGCGAAAATAAATTTTCTAGCGTTCACTCTGTTCAGAAACTTCAACATTATATTGGAAGTATCATTTTTATAATACCTCAACATGGTTCTCATGGCCTCATTTTGCAATATTTATTCGATTCTCTCATTTAGTCATTAAGGATCAGACATACAAGAGAATAATTTGCAGGTATTTATACGCCTCGAGATTTGGGAATCAGTATTGTACTTACCCAATATTTGACAGTGAAATTTTATATACTGTATATACTTCAATATATGTATACTCTCCTAGTGTGTCTTCGGAATGTTACTTACAAGAAGACTTCAATTTCACTTCACCCAAGATGATTATATTTTACTTTATTTTTGCTTCAAAGTCAGTATTGAATCTAACCTTTATTATACATCCCGTTATTGATTTATTATAATAAATTCAAATCTGATAACGTTCATCTATCTCAAAATATATTTTTTTAACAGAAATTTGTGTGTATGTTTTTTTTATTTATCCCTATAATTTGAATATTTTTCCTTCATTATATTTGTGTTCCATTTAATTGGAGCATAAAAAAAGTTCAAAGATCATGGAAAAATTAATTTGTACTCACCTTGACCAAGAAAACTCATTTGCTTGTAATGAAATAGCGAAGCAAAAAATATCGAATTCATTCAAGACTCGTAAAGTATCGTAATCTCGAAAAATACAACCGCACTAACAAAATTTATTCTCAAATTAATTTGTTCAATTCATTTTGTTTTCGGAATATTTTGAAATACACCGAATGATATTTTGATTTGATCATATTCATGATATGAAGGTGAAACTATTCTCAAATTGAACTGTTAGTGTTTGTAAAATTAACTTGCATATATATTTTTTACGTTAACGACAACTTCATGTTTGTTGCGGCGATATTTTGCAGGCAAATACTGAAATACTTTAATTATTTGCTATTTATTATTTATAATGATGTGTATATAAAAAACTCTGAATATAAGTATTTGAAATTGTGTTTCATATTATAATGAAGATGTTTCAATGATAACAAAACTACACAAAAAGTGATATTGGTGATTATAAAGACGATGACGCTACATATATACCACCACCAATCTAGCATATTGAAATGACAATAAACGACAAAGTGATGAAAAACATAACGTGTAAAATGGGAAGTAAAATATTGAATTCGAAACAAAAAAAACGTAAAATACAATCATATGTTCTAATAGTTGGTAGGATATGTTCGCAATTTTCTGTAGAAATTAAAAAATTGCCTCAAGGAATTCTAAGATATATCGAAGATTGAATGGAAACTAGCCAAGTTCTGATTGTTGAAGATCATCCAATTTACATAATGCAAGCAGGTTATTACAATATTTGAAAGTTGTGATGAACACTAGAAGAGATGCATTATTCATTTCATGAATATATTCATTATCCTAGTTTGATGAAGGCGTTTATGTAGCTACTTCCTAAATACCATTATGAGAAAATAGATATTAAATTCGCCGAGCAACGTTATACGTCGTATTTGATGTTTTCTCCGAGTCAAGATTTTGAAAATATGGAAAAATAAACATTCCTACCATGGTCTCAAGATTTTAGTAAACTTGGCCAAAGGTAAACAAACATTTTCCTTGGTTCTCAGGTATTCACCCGTCTTGAAGTTCGCAAACATCCAAATTATATGTTCAAACAATGAAAATCATTCGTGGAACTGGCCGAATATTGATAAAAATTAGCGACTAACTTATGTACTTATAGTTCTTTATTGATTATAATGTCTTCAAGGAACCTATCTAGTGAGGACTTTCAACGAATGGGGATTTCTAAATACCTGAGAGATACGGAGGAAAGTTACTAATCATTTCATCTCTGTTGTCAAGTCAATCAATATAAATCAGAAAATTCAGTACCTAGATTCGGCCAATATTAAAATGAAATTTGAAATACTATATATTCATTTTCAATGGTTGAATAACGGCATACGTTTCGACATTTTTGCCATCTTCAGGTTCTGAAATATTCATAAATTACAAACACAGAATGGTAATGGAGGAACTTGAATTTCAGGTGATCTCCACTCTTCATTACACAACTCACTTCTAGAAACGATATGTCGACCATTGTATTTTGTGTATCCTTGTCAACAAATTAGAATACACTCAGCTTTCAACTTCTTCCATCTTCGCTTGCAATCACAATTGAAGAAGAAAGTAATAACTTCATAAATTTTCTGAATATTGCCCTGAAATACAATAAGGCTAATAGTAGAGGCTAATAGTAAAAAAAAAAGGAAAACCTAAAACTTACTTCCATACCATACGTACGAGGTGCATCGGAGTGTATCCTAAAAGGTTCAGGAAAACACGAAAACTAGAGCATTAACTAAATTACATCAGTGCTTTCAAAGGTTTCAACCAATGAATATCACAATGGATCAAGATGGTGTTGTTTACAAGATTAAATGTGGGAACTGTGACGTCACATACGACGAACATAAAATTATCTGAAAGCCTGTTTGTCCATATACAAGAATAACGTGAAAAATAAAAATCCCGACGATTCTGCTTTAGCCAAACATTAGCTTCGAAAATGCCCAACTTTTCCATTTCCAAAATAATAAGGTTCTAACTTTTAAATTTTAATATCAGAAAAGAATTACTCTGGAAATACTTCACATGAAAAATACTGTAATTCTGTTGATAATTAATCGAGATGACATTCAAGGTTCATCTCATATTTAGAATAATTTGATGAACATAACCCAGGCGCTCTCATTCAAAATTAATGCATCTTATTTTTTAAGCCTCTTTAAAAAATGTTTCTGTCGAAACGCCCGTCATTATTGTATCATTAAAAATGAACATAAAATATTTCTGATTTTATTTCTATATCGACCGAATCAGCCAAGGAAATCTGCTGAATAAAGGAAAACGGTTCATTAATCAGGACAGAAAGAAATTTAAAAATATATTTAAATTGAAATGGGTGTGTTTGGGGTTATATTCATAAAAAACACTTCGTGAATATTTTTCAGATAGAGATGTATATTCGAAAGATAATATAGAATTTTGTAGATCATATCGAATATTTCTGAAACTTTACTATAAAAATTTTCAAATTCCACATAATTGAATAAAACGGAAAGTTGTTTTTCCTATTCTAAATACTGTTAAGAACTGATTCAAGGATTGAGATCTCACATGAATGCAGATGGTCAAGAGTGAGTGGGTATATTCGACGATCCGCAAGGGTTTATTCCGTACACAAAATTATTTACACAACGAACCCTCAATTTCACATAAAGGTAGATTAGAAAGAAGTTACAACTGTTGATAAGGCCAAGATGTAAAAGTTCGACGACCAAAAGACATAATTTATCAGAGGTATAGCATCTCATCATATTTGTGCAGTTCTACTTTTTCATTTTACTCATAGTATGAAAAAAACTTGAAAAAATATTACTCTAATAGTCCAATATTTCATCAATGAATACAATGATATGAGAGATTTGCTGTTGACCATTTATTCATAGAAAATGGTCGCTGTATGATGTTGAAAAATCTCAAAATTAATATTTTTCAGGAGAGAGGATGAAAAACAAAGATTTTTTGCTTTCTACTTCTCCATCTGCATATAAAGATTTCTTGAAACTTTCAAAGGAAGGAAGAAAACAAGTTCAATTAAACTCTTTACAAAGATGCGCAGATGATGCATAGAAATTACTTTCACATACAAACTGAAAGTAAAAGCCCTCTGAAAACAACTATTTTCTTATAACCTATGAATTACATGAAAGAAAAAATACTTTCGAAAAACGTAACATCGATGTTACGCTTATTGCCTCTTCAGTAAAATATTACTCAATCCATTCATAAAATTACTACCTTATATTATGAATGAGTTGAATACACACATGTCATCGATGATAATACGTATTTGATTTGATACCAGCAATAGGAAACTTGAAAAGGAGCATATTTTCAGGAGAGATCAATTTTTTGGGAAAGAAAGGTTTTGGTTTTCTACTTCTTAATCTTCATAAGAAAAAAGTTGAAATCTTCCAAAGAAAGGATAAAAGCAATTGATTTCAAAATAAACTCTTCACAAAGATGTGTAGAGCATGCAAAAAAGTAACCTTCATACACAAACTATTGCGTCATCAGTAACATAACAAGATAGAGCACTGAATCCATTCATAAAATTACTACCTTATGAGTTAAATCCACTCATGTTATCAATGACAGTAAGTATTTGATTTGATCCAAACAATAGGAAACTTGAAAAGGGGCATATTTTTTGGAGAAATTAATTTTTTTGATAAGAAAAGTTTTGCCTTTCTACTTCTTCATCTTCATAAGAAAAATGTGCAAATATTCCAAAGAAGGGACAAGAGCAATTGCTTTCAAAATAAAATCTTTACAAAGATGTGTAGAGCATGCAAAAAAGTAACTTTCATGCACAAGCTAAAAAAAGAACACTTTCAAAACAACTACTTTCATATAAACATTGAATTCCAGGAAAGAAAAAATAACTTCTAAACAACTACTTTTATATGAACATTGAATTATACAAAAACACCTTTTTCCTATTCTTATTTTCTCAACATGATTCTGGGGAATTAATCCCACACATATTTGGAATAGACAAATCTACTTATGTCAAGATGTCAATATGTGGAGAGAGAATAATTTTAAAAAACAATGTTTTTGGCTTTCTACTTCTTCATCTTCATACCTAAATCATGTGAAACTGAAAGGAAAAAGCCTCCCCGAAAGAACTACTTTCACATGAGAACTGAATTACACGAAAGAAAAGGTACTGTGGAAAACAACATTAACTTTCTCACAATTTTTGTATGAAGATGGAGAAGTAGAAACCTAAAATGCCTAATTATCGAAATATTTCTGATGTCAATTGTTGATTTTCCCAACTTGATTGAATTTTTTCGAAACTATCTTCAAAAATACAATTTTGCAATATTGATTATTCCCTCCCAATGTCAAACTATGAAGTTATCTGTTGAAGAAATGGAATGTTCAACATGAGCAACGTGGGTATTCAGAACCCTATTATTTTTAATGTGTCAGTTCATAAACCATACACTGAAAAATGACAATATCCAAGATAAAATTTCGAGAAGATAACTTCAAAAAGTTATGAAACATACTTGTTATTTGATGTTTATATTTGTACTTGTTTCACGCTTACCTATGCAAGGTTATCTCGATAAAATCTTACAGGAAGCTACGTTAGGAAACTTAATAGAAATTTGAATGAGAGAGCACGGACAGAGAATATAATGTTGAAAAATTTACACGTGCCTTCATTTAAATTATTCGACTGGTTGAATTTTGTTAAATTCATTTCAGATATTCTTCAACCACTGAAATTTCCAATATTACTTTGTTAAACTTCTTGAAAATATGGAATCAGAACTGTAACATAGTTTTGTTTTTAAAGAAAGGATATAAAACATAAAACACTCTGTTTGAAAAATACGTAACCCTACTATTTTTTAACTAAACTATAAAAAATGCTAGGAATATTTTCGGATTTACATATTTTTATTTAAAGGCAATCTGGGCTATCTACAATTCTCAGTAATATTATATGAAACATTTCCATTTTCATATCATATAAAAAAAACAGTAAAATACACTTAAAAAAATCGCGATAACTTTGGTATGTTTTGTTGAGGTTTGTTTATTTGGGATTTGAAATATATTTATTTCCATATGTACATCATCAAAATTTGGTATAGTTTTCAATTTTGAACCACTGTTCTGAAAAATATTTTTCTGTGATTTTTCAATATGAAGGTACTTCATTCTTTCACGAATTTAATATTTTTGGACCTGCCCTTTGAGCTATTTGACTTGAATCAATATGTTTCTGAAACATTCACTCACATTTATTCTGTGAAATTAATGAAAAATATCTTGATTGTTGCAAACTCAGTGAACTATACTGTATCATACACTTTAAGTATACTTGTTTAAGATGTTGAACTTTTTTCTTGGAAATGAAAATATACAGATCAGTTTGAGAAGTTTTCGATCATTCAAGATACACCTTAACCTCACAATGGTTTAGGCGACAAATATCGGTAAACACATGATTATAAGAAAGTCTAAGTGGCACCACAATTCGACTTGAATAACCAGTGAGTCAGATTTCTCAATTTCGCGAGGTCAGCCAGTCCACAGAACTGGTCGCAACATTAACAATACACCGTCTACCTACACTAGTTTCACCGCCTACTAGATACTTCAAAACACCACCTCAATTCCATATTGAAAATTTATAGAACCTCCCAAAAAGTTTCAGAATAACATTAACTAGATTATTAAGACCCACGGTTTCGTGATATCATTTTATCACAGTTTTGATATTCCAGTATAATTTGTGATTAATGAATTTAGATATCATTACTTGGTACCACACTATTTTGATTATTTATCAGGATCTTGAGAAGGAAGATCTCTAATATAATAATACATAGTCTCTGTAACAACCTAATCATCCGTTTTGTGATCCAATATGAATAATTCAAATATTTATTCTTTAAATAAAAATATCCATTAAAGGTATAGTACATATAATAAATATTTTGTTTACATAAGTGAGTGGGAAAGTAGGGATTCAAATAACAGGGTGATATTTGAAAATACTTCTGAATACTAATTACTCACATATGTATACAATCGATCGCTTCAAAAACACTTCACTAACTTTCTTCGAAAGCTTCTGATGGCCATTGATATGGAAGTGTCCAATCTTCATATAGTCTTTTTCAACTAAAATTACTTTTTTAATCCTTTTCTGCCAGTCTCCTTCGGTAATATTAGATACTTCTTCTTTTACTAGCTCTATTACCTTCTTATAAAATTTTGGAAAATTATTTTTACGTCTGATGCTTTGTTTGAATTGTCCTCGAATCAACTGGATGGGATTTAAAACATAAAAACAGGGGGGAAATCTCAGTATGGTGTGTCCATACTTTTCAGCAACATTCTCAAGGACATACACTTTTTCATATGTTTTTGTCTGTAAAATTTCAAGTTTTTGGTATAGTTATCTACAAATCACAAATTGCTATCCATTAACAAAGTTAGTATTTCATCTTTCCTCAAATTTTTATTCGGTACTATGATGAGCTGTCGCGAGTGATAGAAAACGTTGCAAGAACTAGTACGCTATACTATTCGCATCCAAATTTGGGATCAATGTGTTTTCAAACCATTTCTCAAAAATATTAGCTTCCATGTTCTTATGATAGTCATTATTGCAGTCCTCAAGTTTTTTTTCACATATTTTCAAAGAATTGCAAAGAATTGTTACGCAATTCCACTATTCTTCTGCTTTCCATAACTGCTTGATGTTTGTTTATTATTTTAAATCTAAATCCTAGTTTCTTTATCCAGTTCTTAAAAGTTTTGTCATAGCAGCTCACGTTATGATCGGAAGTATTCAATTTCTTCCTTATGATTTCAGCTGAAGGGATTTCATTGCTTTTGTGTCAGTCATACATTTTAATGAGTCATAACTGCACCAATATCGAATTTCAACACTCAAATCGCGATCAGTTCTTGAACTGAACATTGACAACACGACTGTCATAACCATCCTTGCATTCTATTCGTCACCGTAACATGTCTTCAAATTTAATTGTTTGACTGTTCAGCCAATCATAAAACTCGGTTAGTAAAAATTATCCAATACGAACCGCCAATTCTTCAGTCCACATGGACTGGTTGGCAGCAGCTTTATTTCTCTGTATTGGTTTTTTTGGCCTTTATGGCGCCGACATCTTTAACTACGCACAATACCGGTTACTTCAACTATACCTGCTACTTAGGGTGGGATTCCTCTGTCAAGATGTCTGTCATGATCAGTTCAAAAGTTCAGTTCCATCATTTTGCTCGAAATGATAAGGTTCTTTAATTTTCTGACTGTTGATTTATTAATGCTCATTTACAAATCTATTTTGAATGAAATATATCATATATCTCATCCATTACCACCATTAAATAATACAAAATATTGAAAAGCTGTAGATTCTACCGTTATTTTATCTATATCTATAGTTATTTTAAAGCATGTATGCAGTTTTACTCCAGGAAGAACATGGCAACACCTATTTCTAGTTCACTACTTTACCGAATTCATACTGAATGCTTCAATGAAATATTGCATAATTTTTAATATCGTTTGGCGTGAAAGTAGACACTGGCAGTAATAAATTACTGAGACGTCAGGCTTAGATATTTGCTTTTATGTTTGTAAATTTATTGGTTTCACCTCAGAGATGTAGAAACAATTGGATTTTATGATCTGAAACATTTTTTGAAATTCAATTATGATTTATTCAAATGAACTTCTCTTTTACCTGTGAATCTTAATTATTTACCAGTTAACGTTACTAACATAGAAGAGTACGTCTACCATATGGTACAATGTTGGCTTTTTCTAGGAAGCATATAACACGGTCGTAATGACTTATTGAATACTGGTTGATTACGACATAAAGTTGAAGTACTGTTAGACAATTCATTGGATCGTTCACATTTTAGTGCAATCTATAAATAACATTAGTTTGCAAAGAATACGAAGTTATATTCTTGCAGTACTATCGACCAGTAGGAGAGCATATATTCCTACATTTTTTGTAGGCACTTTCTTACAGCGTCGCATCAGCTTCATCAGTACGTGAAATATTTAATGGAAACTGTATATTTTTCTTGTATTCTTCCTGATAACATGCGGAAAACTGAAATCTCGGAGTAAAATCCCTTTCTTTTTAAGTGTTTATAAATTTTAGTTTGGAACCTTTATAGGTATCTGTTTTATCTCAAAATGTATTGTTCAGTAACGAAATGCATCAAGAGATGTCGATATATGTTTCATTGATGTTTTACCATTTTCAACAGCCAATAAACACACTTCATTTACTATCTCTGCAGATACTTTTGCAACTGTTTAAAGTTTTTTTTAATGGTTGTTAATACCGAATATTTCTTTGAATTCCTTCAAAGTACATGTTATTATAAAATAAGATAATTTATTTCACCACGTTACATGATAAAATGTTTGTAGGTAGCAAGTCAAAAAATAGCATGATAATAACAATCAAAACATTATAAAAACAAACGAGAAACACAAATACAAAAATATAAGAACAAAATTGAGTATGTATGTTGATATTATAAAAATTTGAAATGATTCACGTATTCTTCGACAGAATAGAAGCAAAAACTCAAAAGATAATTTTTTATTGATTTTTAGTAACATATTACATGTACATGTTACTGGAGTATTTTCCCACAAAACAATATAATTTCATTTTTTCTTATTTTCTAAGCATCTTAATGACATTTGAATAGTATTTATCATCAAATGTTAACAATGTAAGCAATAACAATAACTACGTAATAAATCTGAAGAAATGAACTTTGAATGTTCAAGCCATTCTTGGATATACCTACACAGTAGGTTGAATGGACTGACGCCTATCAGAAAACAACTACTCCCCTGGCTAATACCACGAAGGGCGTTGGATTATATCC
>WOGP01001735.1:0-18279 GCA_015342065.1 Leptinotarsa undecemlineata | reverse complement strand
GCTTTTCTGAACATTTTTTGGAAAGAATGTCAAATTTGACAGGGAAGAAAAATCACTTTATCGGTTATATGCATGTCATTTGGCATCATTTTCAAAGCACAACCTAATGGAGATATCAAAAGTTGCTTGAAGAGATGAACAAAAAAAAATCCCTTTTGATGCGGACTTTATGTGTGACACTGTATACATACTTTTTGTTTTTATAATTATTGTTGTATTGTTAAAAATAACTACAAGATTATATTAACCAAAGAATACTTTGTAAGCCATAGCACCAGATCTATTCTGATTACTGACCAATTATATGTTTATGAATAAAAAAAGTATATTTCAGATGAATGGAATATTATTGATTGAAATGAATAGAAAATACTTAAAATTGATACACAACAAACGAAAAGTTCCTCACCATTTTTCCAGATAAGCCTGACATTCATAACTGGAACACCGATTTTTGGAGTGAAGCTAACGAGACTAGTCTGCAGTTTCTCAGCGTCTTCAGTCAGAGATGAAATGCTTGAATGCAAATGAGTCGTGAAAACCAAACTAACCCTGTCTTGAAAGAGCTTCTGGATGATTTCTAGGGAGTACGGTGGGTTTGTCGGACTAGCGTTTATAACGATGTCTTGAAGATTCGTCTTGAGAGGCGTCATCTGTGAAAATATGGACTTTAATTCGATTCAAGAACTAGTGTAGTTATACCTTAGAAGGAGTAGGTGTGGCCAACGATAGTGAACTTCTCAGGGTGAGAATTTGTTGCTTGAGATCTGCAAGTTGCGTCAAAATCTTCTCTTGTTTAGCCTCCAATTCTGCCATTCCACCAACGTGTTGTTTATTCTGGATTGGAAATCTTTAAATGAATCGATGAATTCTACCATTATATATGTTCGATTTATTCAATTGAATCATTGAATATCATGACAACAGAGGTTAGTATATGAGGTCTGTTAAAAAAATAAGATTAATGTTCAAATTTCTCGGGCTATGTACATTCGATTAGCGATTGTTTTATGTTGGTACTGCTTGATCTATTCGCGGGCAGATGGCGCTATACGTAACCTCCTTGATATAATTCGAACTTACTTAACATGTATTTTTTCATTTGGAAAAAGTATTTTTTTTAACACGAGCGCCGGCTGCCTTATTTGTAACCCTTCTTTGCGCGCCTGCTGTCTTAGGCTTGGTAGCTGATTTTCAGGTCCCGTCACCGGAATCGGAAAATATCAATGGTCATTTTTCTAAACAATATACGGCTGATTGATCCCAAAGTTTAGATAGAATAAATATAGTTTAAAAAGACTAAAAAACACGCTTTCATAGCATACAAAACTTGAAAATATAATTTTTTTAATATAATTTAGAAAAACTTAAAATCACGCTTTTAAAGAACATCGAACTGAAAAGCTAAAAAACATGTATGCCGTATTTTCTGTATATCAAGCGCCCTTCCCTTTTTTCACAATAATACTTGTGTTTTTTGTTCGTTATTGTTTTATGCATATTTAAAAAAAAATGTTTTCAACTTTTCAGTTCGATATTCGTTAAAAGCGTGTTTTTTAATTTTTTTAAATTTTTTTTTTCGAAGTTATTCAAATAACACTTTATGGTGAGATTTTTCCTGGACAGTTTACAAAACCGCCATACAAAGCCGATGACGTTTCGAAGGTGGATGTCCTCGAATACAAAGTACCAATTAAACCTGTGAAATTACTTATGTACGAGAGCTGTTCAAAAATGAGGCGAATTTTAATTTTTCCCAAAATATGCTCATTTATTCAAAAATTTCTATTTTGTCTCCTTCAAAGTAGTTTTTCTCGGATATACCTTGTGTCAGCGTTTTTTCCAATCCTCGAAGTAGTTCTGAAATGCACTTTTTGGTATGACCTTGAGCACTCTCAGCGATTCGGTTTTTATCTCTTCAATCGTCGCAAAATTCCGTCTTTTCATGGGTCTCTTCAATCTTAGGAACAGGAAAAAGTCACAGGGAAGCAAATCTGGTGACTACAGTGGCTGACGCATGATTTCTTTTTTTATTGGCCAAAGAATTACGAGCAAGCAATGACGAGTGAGCGGATGCATTATCGTGATGCAAAATCCATGAATGGTTTTTTCTGTTTCCGTAATGTTTCTCGCAAGCGAAGCATATTTTCAAGATAATACTCTTTATTGACAGTACGATCATGTGACAAGAACTCGTGATGTATTACACTACGGTAGCCGAAGAAAAATTTTTATCGAACTTGACGTGCTTTTTTTGGTCTTGGCTCTCCTGGACTCTTTCATTGTACCTATGATTCGTCACGAGTTACGACCCTTTTAAGTAAATCTAGATCGCCGATAACATTACTCAACAATTCCTGGGCGATGCTCATGCGACGGGCGACCGTCGTCAGTCACGTCTTCTCGACCTCTTGTGAAAATCTTGTAAACATTTTTATTACTCAAGAGTACAATCACCGTATGCCATTGTCAACATTTCAAGTGTTTTTCATCACTTAATTCGATGCAAATTCTTTGATTTTTTTTTTTCGATAGTAGAAAATCGCCTAACACAGAAAACACTGTTAACTTTTATGCCTCTTACCAACATGATCCTTCCAATCTTTATCGAGTTCTTGTCTGAAACGAGATCAAAATATTTTGTACGTATAGTTCAGTTAACGGAAATGTTGATGTGAGCGATAGTGAAATATTATTGAACAATTAGGTTTAATATCTGCCTCTTACCAACATGATCCTTCCCATTATCATCGAACTCTAGTCTGAAACGAGATCAGGATATGTTATATATATGGTTCGGTTAACGAAAATGTATGAATGTATTTCCATCTGAATATGAGTAGGATGTTTGCTCTTAAGCAAAACGGGATATTGATGAACAATTAAATCCATATTTCCCGTTCATTATATTATTTTCTGATGATAAGGAAAAAGTAACCTGAAGTGTTTTCAGTTCCTTAAAAAAACTCACCAGCAAAATTTCATTTTTTATATTAGAATGATCATGAATAAATCATAAATAGATCATATATAAATATGTCCTTCTAGGTATTTTTAATATATCTTTATGTATTTTCAATCTAACTGACTTGCTATAAATGTACTTTTGTATATAACATAGTTAAATAAATATTCTATTCTATTCTATTCTGTTTGAGGAAGCTATCATATACCGAAACACGTGTCGCGGTTTTTGTAAAACCCTTTATAGTGAAAATCATAAAATTAACTGTATTAATTTGTTTTTTTTTTATATTATTTTGCACCCCATTTCGTAGAGACAGTTCTCTAATAGATTTGAATTTATAATTATCATGAAATTGATTTATCTTAGACACTAACATATCATTTTTCTTTCAGGTAAGTCGACACCTGATCGCATAAGGTTATACCGTGAGTATAATTGCATAGCTGAAAATGAAACTTACACAGACGCGCTAGATATGCTCATTGGTATAAGATATTCCTCCTAATAGTTGAAAAAATATATGGACCTATCGAATTACAGCAAAGCTCCCCTATTGATGTAAATAATACATGTTTCTTGTACATGTGAACTATGAGTTAGTTATTTATAATCTTGGTACCAGAAATAATATGAACAATAATTAGATTTCAAACGAAAATGTAAACTTTGGAATATTCGAATAGGTTTTGAAAATCGTGTTGAGAAAATGGTAGTGATACTCAACGCACTGTCAAATTTCATTTCAAGAACACTTCATAAATCACGTGTTTATTCCATAAAGGGAATATCCAGGGTTCAATTTTTGGAGATCTCTTCCAAAATGTCTAAAACACCAATAGCAGAAGTTAATTATGTGTAACGCTGATCTCTAATCAGTACCCACAATTTATTAATAATCAGTAATTTCCACCATCTGCTGAATGGGCAATGCTTTTGCTTACGTTCACCACCTTATTAGTATTTTTGGAAAATATTTTTCATTTCTTTTGAATCGAAAACATTAATTAATTTCACATTATGTTGAAACATGCCTTTGAATATTAGAATGTTCCAAAAGTTTCGTCCATTTTTATGAGCCTGTAATATCTCGAATATTACTGGAGTTTTTCCCAATACTGAACCGTTATTTCAACACCTCGAAACATGTTCCGATCACCAAGTGATCTACTTCAAGAAGAAGATCAAACTGTAATGTCTCAGTAAATACTCATTCAATTCAATGGAAATAAGCGCCACTTAGGTAAGTGCCTTTTGCCAATGTAAAATAAGTAGAATAATTCCGTATACGTATACAAATAGTGCGCTCGGGATTTGATGAAGTAGACGGTGACCAACTACTGACTCGAATGTCTCATGTTGTCATAGAAGATCCACTTTTCATTACACGTGACAATACGATACGAAAAACATTTGGGTGCGCAAAAGCAAAGAATACACCAAAACATGACAATTTCAGTCACCAACTTTTCGTGCCTTTTGATCTTTCCAATACGTTTTGAACCGTCAAAAATCGCATGGGAGCGAACGCCCAGTTCTTCCGCTATCCCAGGCATCGTTTGTGATTGTTCAGTCTCCACCAGGGTCCTTAAACCCTCAGCCTAGATTATCATAGGTCGCCTACCTAACAGATTATCTTCAAGACTAAAATCTTCGGAACGAGATTTTGCAAACCAACGTCGAACAGTGCGTTCATTAACACTATTATTGCCTCTGATTTTCCCAATGTACTTCAAAATTTTCCAATGCATACCTATGCTAATGACAACAATCTATTTTTTTCGCAAAAATTGATGAATTTTAATGAACAGTTTTTGAATAATGATGTTGATAACTCATTGAAAATATCAAGAAATCACTGTTTGAACATCAACCCAAATAAATCATAAGCCATCATTTTTGATAATAATAAGGACCGGAATAGAGCCATAGATAATGTATCAATGTTTGTCAATAATCACAAATTGGAATATAGCGAAAAAATAAAATGCTTGGGGTTGGCAATATATATTAAAATATACCATCACAGACACTACCTGACTAAACATCTGAAGATTCAACACTTGTATTATCAATTACTAAGGTGATATTGTCTCTGCCTTTTGCCTATAGAAACTTCTTCCAGTATCCAAAAAGTTCAGAATGCTTGTCCGATTATTATTTTCGCTCAAATGAAGAGATCATGTAACAACATTTTTAAACAATCTTGGATGGCTGAAAATGTTGAATAAAAGGAAACATCGCTACTCTGAAATTATTCCACGTCACCAGTATCACTCTAGAAACCTTCGTAACATAAATATACTTACCTTCCTGTGCCCCTCACTATATTTTTTCGAATGTTCTTTCTCTTATAGCGCTGTAACAGAGTATAACTCATATCCTGACGAATTGAAATTGCCGTCTTTTTCTGAGTTTGAAATTAAAACGAAAACCATTCTCTTTGATACACAATGAATCTACTTGAATTTAAATGTTCTAAAACGACGAAAAAATATAATTTTCACAGGTAGGAAACCTGTGAAACAATAGAAACTTCCCCGGTTCAAGAATTTTTGTAAAAAAAATATACAGATCCCGTATATTAGTGTACATTAGTATTTGAATTGAACCTCTTTCGGGATTACTCTGATATAGCAGCATTTAAAGATGATTCGGAATGAATTGATAGAGAATGCAAAATATTATCCCATCACGCGTAAGGAAAAATTATTCTTCAGTAACTTATACCAGTTCACGCAGCCGTCACTTCAATAAGATGAAAAAATATTTCATGATGTGAATGACATTCATTGTCACATTTCTGTCAATCACTCCGATAACACCATTCCATAACCGTTCGGTTTCATATCAAAAATTCTCGTTAAATATGTCGCAACCACCTCCAAATAGATTTGGTTTCCAAAAACCAAACACCGTTACAGTAACTTCAACTAGAACAATCAGAATACCAGGAACGAATACCACCAGAACTGAAATGAATACAACGGTAACAGATGTGAGTACATGCACATCAAAAAAGATTCGTCAACCACAAGTTTCGCGAATTGCTGCGCCAACAAGCTTTCGTCAGCAACAAAGTATTAGATCTGTATCTGCTCCTACCAGTGTTCGTCAGCCTCCTGCTCCTACAAGTGTTAGTCAGCCTCCTACTAGCCCCACATCCTTTCAAGCCTCAAGAACCCTTACCACTCCAAATAGTTTTCGTCCACCACCAAGTGGGAGGATATCAGCTGCTCGTACAAGTTCCCTTCAACCGAGTAGAATACCAAAGCAGCAGGAAACTGGTATTCCAGCTCGCGCATCAAGACTTCCTTCTCAAATCAAACCTTCTGCTGCAGCATCTATACCAACAGATGCACCTCGTACTTCTTCTATCATTCCTGGTGTAGGAGCACCATCTTTTCTACCAGACGTATCAGGAGTATTTTCATCAACTCTCAAACCCGGTCAAGTGTCTCCTTCACAACGTACCTCAAAAATTGCAAAATATTCCATGAGACAGCAACAATCAAAAGATATGAATGCTTCCAAACTTCAAGCTCTTCAAATGGTACCCCAATCTATGAAAACAACCGAACAAACAATTCAACAAAGTCTTCTCGATCAGTCCATTATTAAACCAGGTGAAAAAATATCTGCAAAGGGTAAAAAAATTTCAAAACTACGGCCATTATCTTTCAAAACTCCAGCTGGAAACGAGAAGGTTCTACAGAAGGCTGTTTCAGAAAAAAGGGTCGAAAGAGATTCTGAAGGAGAAAGAATAGTTAAAAATGTGGAATTTTCCGATTTGAATGAGTTAACTGGGCAAATGGAACAAGTAGAAATAGGAATTCAACAATTGAACCCAGAATTCAAAATGACTGAGGGAAAAGACGTCGTGGGGGTAACTAGCACAGTTGTTGTAACTCCTTCTTATACAACTATCTCAAAAGAGATTTTGCGTACAGTAACGGAACCTTTAGATAGTGGAGCGGCCATGAATCCAGCTCTAGTTGCACAACTTATAGAAGAAGAGAAAGAAGATGTAGACAATACATTAAAGATGATTCAACCCGATATGGTGCTATCGCCAGGAAACTACGAGAAAAAGCAAAAGTTACAGCAACTCAGAATCAACCCTGAATCGATAGCTCTCTTAGAAGAGTCTATAGTTTATCCTCAGCCCTGTGCTGATGAAGCTCAAGCTGAGCTAAGACCAGAGGCGATGGCTACTGTGATGTATTCAGTGGAGAAAGGGGCAAGCCCTGACGTCAACCCAGAACAGTTGTTCAATTCGCTATTCAAAGAACCTTCTGATGAACAAATAGTTCAACTGAGTTCCGTAACTCCTGGACCATTGCGAGATGTAGTTGTTCCAACTGAAAAAGTTCCACAGGCCATTCACGGATCTATTATCAGTGAGGACATGGTTAAGCTAGCGAACAGATATGAAGATGTGTCTGAAAATGTTCCTTACGTTGATATATTCACTAAAATAATGGAGGAAATGAAAAAATCACCAGAGAAGGGAAAAAATAAACCAAGAAGTTTTCGACCAATTGAGGATGAGAAGTCGTTGTGGGTCAACGCCAATATGGAACATCTAGTGAACGTAGTTGGAGCTGAACCAGTAGATGTGCTAAATGCGGTAGATATAGATGAACTGAACAAATCGGGTGTCCTAGAAAAGGAAATGGCTGAGGGAGTCGATTACTTTTTAGAAACTGATCCTCTACAATATTCAAATAGGGTGCAACTTCGTGGTTCCCAGCATCCCAGTTATTTTCCGGGATATATAGTTGTATCACCAGAACTGCCAGAAATGGTTCAAGTTGCCAAATCCCCAGATGAAGTATTCGCTACTGCCTGGAAGTCTGTTCAGCCAAAATATTTCGGAGACGATTCATTGTTGTCGCGAAGCACGCTCATGTAAAGAATTCGAAAGTGAAATTCTGACCCATGGCGGGGCTGTATATATTTTGATCTCAATAAATATTTCACTGACCGATTCCCTTTAATTCTATTAGAATTGAGTAGTATCATGGAAACATAATGATGATATTCTCTTGTTTCGGTAGTAGAAAAGAAATTCATTTTGTATCGTAAACTGTACATTTGCACCAAGTTTTGTTAGGGGGCTGCCGCTGTCGCATAGTATCGGATCTTAGTGAGCCTTAAGAATTCAGTAACAGTTCTTGGGCATCTCTTTAAAAGATTGGCTACTGAAGGTAACTAGTCAAATGGTTGTTATCGATTGTTATTGAAAAAACTACTGATATTAGCAATGTAAGAGTTCAGAAGATATCAATAATCAATTATTGATTCGAGAATGATCACTATTTGGTAATACTCGAATGTAATAGTGCAGGAGACTACCGATTGTGAGGTTATTTCACCTAATTTTCGAAAGCATGCGATGAACTGGGAGTATTCATCAGGGTTCGTGCTTCTCACGTAGATCCATATACAGGCCGTTTCTTTTATCATGTGGTAACATTGCTATATTCTGAGTATATTCTAAACCGTAACAGATAGGAAGACGATTAAATGGGAAAAAAGGTAACTGTCATCTGGAACGATACAATAGTCGAAGAAAATTTACGGGGACTCTCGCCCTTTTCGACTTATACGGGAAAAACAAAAAAGCTTTTTTTGATTTTTTTCGAATGGAATTGTTATTCAGAAAAAATTAAAAAAATGGAAAAAATTATTCTATTCGAAGTGTACTATGACGATATAATAATAAATATTCGATAAAACGTTTCGTGTCAACATGGTTAATACGGACCTGTCTTTTTTGTTACAGATATAGATAAAGCGATAAATTCACAATCCAACGCTATATCACATTTGATATTTTTATAACATTTCATTTGACATAACCACCATCATCAGTGACAACAATCAAACAGAAAAACAGTTTATTTTATCATGAACTTTTGTAAAAATTAAACCGATACGGAAAATCAAAGCTTCATGGCAATCTATATTGAATGCTCGTATTGACGACCTCTTTGTTGAATGCACATAAGGTGTCGGTCCAGACAATTTCTGTAGTAATTTTCTAGCATGATGAGTGTAATACTAATACATGCATCTCTTATTTTTTGTTTGAGTTGGTCGATGTCTGTACTTGGTGTTGAAAAAACTTTATCCTTCATATATTCACAGACAAAAAAATTGAAAGGAGTAAGATTTGGGGATAGCGCTGGCCAGCTAATTGGTCCATTATTTTCAATTCATTTTCTTGAAAATATTGCATCTAAATATTCCTTTAATATTGCTGCATTATGGGGAAGAGCACCGTTCGTTAAAAATATTGTATGTCATGGCTGACATTCAGTGGAAGTTCATCTAAGTAGCAATCGAATTCATTGAATAGAAAATGAAGACACAGTACACTATTCAAATAATCATCGTGAAAGAAAGGGCAAAGGATGTTTGTTCCCACAATTCCCAACCAACCATTTATTCCGAACCTTTTTTGGAAATTGGTTTTCCTATGTAAATGTTCATTTGTATTATTCCACCTATAATTGATATTTCTGTTTAACCAACCAATGGTTGGTGTATTTTGATTCGTCCGTCCATATTATTTCTTTACGAATATTTCTAACTTTCTTATTTCTACGTCTTAACCATATCGCAAATCATACTCTCCTTCCATAATCCCTTTCATTGAGGTGATGAACTTTGCTATACTGTAGCATTTTTATTTGTTCTTTTTCAATAGTTCTGATGAATTATACAGAAATCCTAAATGAAACAAAAATGATGTTTTCACTGTATACATTTATATGTGATAATATTTGCTTATCCATAACATTTATGTGATTACTCCCACTTCCCGTAACCACACATTTTCTTGTTTTCTCTCTGTGAAATGCACCATAGTCCCTTAAAATTCTTTTTAATCGTTTAAACATTTGGATGTTCGTAATACGATGATTCGGGTATAGCTCAACATACATATTCCTTGCCAAATGAGGATTTATGAATAGTATATAAGTCCTTCCATCATTTGAATACATCTTTGATATGTTCATAAACATCGGACACTTCTGAACAGATATCAACAACGCATTCATTTTTCCTGCCATAGAAACCAAGCAAAGCCTACACGTTTAAAGGTGCATGTTCACCAAAAAAGCGAGCACAAGCGAGCATGAGCGAGCATTCGTGTATGTTTGCTCATGTTCGCTCGTGTTTGCTCTACATATTGATGTCTCGTCCACACCAGAGCGAATATCTTCAAATTCGTAGTAGTAGTTGATCCATCTATTTTGTACGAGCACCTTTTGATGTACCGCCTTCTTCTCGATTTTTTCTGAACGCGAACAAGCATACGTTCGCTCGCTTGCTAGCCCGTACTCACCAGATGATTATTGATGCAGAATTCTCGTTCACTCTTGTTCGCTTGTGCTCGCTTTTTTGGAAAAATACGCACCTTAAGATGGTAAATGAATTGAGATGCTATTTGATCATTCCAAATTATACAACAATCGAATTTTGACCATAAAATGATATTTTTGTTACTTCCAGGAGTGAAAATTTTGGAAATATTACGAATTATAATTGATAAGAGAGAAATAAGCCTTGAAAGAAGAATTACGGAAATAAAAAAATTTCCAAAACGAAAAACTACGAATTTTCATTGTGTTAGGGTACCTACCTGTCGAAATTATTGGGTTGTCTAAATGACATTTTGAAGAAATCGAAACAATTTACAAAAGAAGTAACGACAGGACCGTAATTTAAAATTGTTTTCACTGATGATGGTAGTTATTTCAAATGGAGCGCTATAAAAATATCAAATGTGTTATACCCTTGGATTGCGAATTTATTGCTTTATCGATATCTGTAATAATAAAGACAGGTCCGTATTTGAAAACAAAAAAGTTGATGGTGGCCTTGTAGACGAAACGTTCTTTCGAATATTTATTATTACATCGTCATAGTACACTTCGATTACAATAAAAATATTCCTGTCTATGTTTTTATATTCTCCGAAATAACAATTTCATTCAAAAAAAAGGAAAAAAAAGGATAACTGCAGTTATCACCCGAAGACGATTGTGGATACTAACAATCGAAACGTCGTGACATAACTTGGTTTGGAATTTTTCAATCTTTATTTTTATTTTTCATTTCTGTTAATAATAAGTTTCAACTTTTATTAATAATTAAATTATTTATTTTTTGTTTGTACCTTGTATGTTATTTCCTTGTAATTTCAGTTTTTGTGTTTAGTAAAATTGTTATTTTCGTTTGATCTTTTTATTTTTTTTTTTAGGGATTTCAAATCAATTTATATCATATTAGACAATGGAAGTCCGAACCGATGTTATATATACACCACGAAACCAGTGTCAACCCACCTTCAAACAATAATCGGATTTGATTACCCGTGTCAGGCACACTTATGAGCTACATCAATTTCTGTGATTCCAAAGTGACATGCCTTTCAATTCATCAATGCCCGGAGTGTAATTCAAGTGGCACACTGCGACAGGACAGTACAGGACGGGAAGATGCCGGGACAAGAACATGACGTGAAGTTTCGTTTCTCTCTTTATAGTTTCTCATAGGGGGTGCGCACTGAGGCAGGCAACAGACAGGCATATGGTAGGACATGAACAGGAATATGACGGGACAGGCGCATGCCGTGCTACCTCCGCTCGAGGAGCGAAAACTTCTTGTGCCTGTCCCAGGTCGTCTTCCCACCCCTGCTTCTTTTCTCCTCACGACGCATGCTTGACTTTGGATTTTAGTGCTCTACGAAGACACGAGATATTCACGCATATTTCCTTCAGCCGTCTGGATTGTCCCTTAATTTTGAGTAAAAGTCCATACCTATATGTTCTCCAACAATACTTTGGCCATTAAATTATATTACAATGTGAATATTGCAAATTCAATATCTTCCTCACTGGATGAGATATCAGAATCCGACTGGAAAAACATAGTGAAAGTAGTAGTATCACGCTATTAAACACGGCAGCAGGAGGTTGCATATCTTAATGAGGGTCTAGAAGTGATTTCGAATTGGGGTGAAAGTAAAACCAGGTTCAATTCAATGCTACAAAAACCTAGGCATAATAATGTCAGGTCAAACAATTCCGCTGTTTGCTTCGATAAGTTTGTTGAGGGGTTAAAATGGACACCAATATGTCTTGGCACAATCATGTCGCTGGAATTGCAAAGGCTGCTTCTCAAAAGCTTGGAACACTGTTCCGAACCAAAAAACTGTTCACACCTTAGCAACTGTTGATGCTTTGTAAAACTCAGATCGTACCTTCTTTGGAGTATTGTTCTCATGTATGGAGCTCTGCGCACAAACATACACTGAAGTTGTTAGATTCCCTCCAGAAAATAGCCATCCGCCTGATTGAAGACGCTAACTTCACGTGCAACCTTGATAGCCTGAAACATTGAAGAAAGGTTGTAGATTTGTCTCTCTTCTATAAATACTCTCACGGCGGGTGTTCAAGTGACTTGGCACATTTTATTGCACCAAGAGCGGTACATATCAGAAATATGCGACGGGCTGTGGCTGCTTATCGTTTTGAAGTTCAACTCAGTATACCTCGAACTTCACTGTTTGAGAACTCATACATTTGGACAACTGCGTTTATGTGGAATAAACTTACTGAGAATGTTTTATAAATGGATTTAATCTCCAGCGATTCGAATCCAATGTGAATCACTACATTCGCACAGGCACCGCTCTGAGAGCGCCTCAAGGATTTTCCTGTAGTACTTGTGTTTTATCTCTAAAAAAGGAAGGATAGGAAGAAGGTGGGGGAACAGGACGCGGCATTCCGCCCTGCCATAGAATAGGCAATAAACAGGCCCTGTCCCGTCATGTTCCCGTCCTGTGCCGTCCTGTCTTAGTATGCGTCTTGCTTGAGTAGTAAAATTGTTTCGCACAGTGTATTTGAGCTCCCTTCGGTTTCAACCTGCTTGTATATTTTATGCCAGACTTCTCGGATTGACTGTTAATCATCCACTCTTAACGGTTTGCAACTAAAATCGTTAAGTGTGAGTCGAACATCGATTTCTTATTGCTCGTGAAAATTCACTAATCTGAATTGACACATTCTTGCTTTTCCCTATTAGAAGATCTGAAAGGTTCAAGAGCGTCCCCAATATTGCCGTTGGCGTGCTTTTCATCAAAATTTCAAATAACACGCCTGTGCTGAATTTGTTGAGACCACCAAACACCACCAAATAAAGATAAAAAATATTATCAAGGATTTCAGCATCAATGAATATACAGTGCGGACAAAAATAGTCCCTCCTTCTAAACTTTCGAACGGGACAAGATATTGAAGGTAGACGCGAATCATTTTTAGTACTTTCTGATGAAAAACCAGTTACGCCGAGAAGGCGCTATATTTTTTTTATGAAAAGAGGAGTCTTCTGACATTTCGTATGAAAGGTATTTCCAGTTATTTAGTGTTAATTTCAAGAGCATACAACGATAGCATTTCATTTCAACCTCGTTATTGTTTATCTCAAACGTGAAAAAACATTTTGACAAATAATCAAAATATCCTCCCTGAACCTTATGATAGTGAAACAATCAATTTTCTAAGTCATTTTGTAATATTTCTGGGGGTGATGCTAGCACAAGTTTTGGTAATTATGTCTCCAAAGTCCCGTATTATCCCAGGTTGAGTAGCATAAACATCCGATATAATATATCGAGAGGAATCAAAATCCGGTGAACGAGCAAACCATTTCAATAGACCGTCTGATGGTAAGTCTGATCCAACCAATCCCTTACAGGACGAGAAAAATGTGGAGACGCACTATCTTGTTGGAAAACAACTGAATTTTCGAATTTACCTTGATTGTAAGTCACGATTTCTTGAAAATGAGGCTGCATTTGGTTTTGAAGATATGTGGATGTTCTCGCCGTGTCTCCAGCAGGTTTGCACAATAAGCTGTCGGAAGTAACAGTTTCGAATGAATGTAGCATTCAAGTAAATTAACGACTACGGGTTATGTTATTCAGGTTGCAACACCATGTTTGGATAATCTGAAGTGCTTCTTCTAAAGTACCACTAATATTGATACCTTTTACTCCAAAACTAATAACTTGCTCTCATTTTGTGAGATTACGACTTTATTTTGAGTATCAGAATATTTTGAATCATGAACAAAAACTATTATACAACCTAAAAATGGCAATATAGATAAAAGACTCTCATGTCAGAGAGATAATCAGAAGAAATATCAAGCTTTTCTACTTTAGTTCAAAACTATCGTGTTTCCTATCAATTCATTCCTAATATGGGTTTTGATTTCGTTTTGTATTTCTATAATTCCATCATTATACTTTCAGAATGTCAAGACTACTGTAATTTTCATTCCAGCGGATTATACGAATTACTGTTTGTACATAGTTGAATGAGTAACTTTTAGTGAAATTCCTCAAGAACCATCATGGTGAAAAAACCGTTGGAAAAGTTACAAATATTGTCTGAAATTTCTGAGTTCGGGTTTTGAAAACGATCTCAATAGACATTTCAATTTCATTTAATAATTAATTAACAAGAAATTCTTGTTTTAATAACGGATTTTGCACAGTGCCTATTTATTTACTTTATTCTTTTTGTATAAACCGACATTAAAACAAGACTAAAGCAAATGATCCATAATAAATAGCACGAATAATGTCACTTGTCCGACATCTGTTTATCGTTTTTTGTCTTGCGGGAACCTCGAGTGAATATAAGCGTTTTGTAATTTTATACGTCTACACATTTCTACATTCTTTATACACTCAAGTTTCAAAATGTTACTGGATACTGGATGAATTAGAAAGAAAGTCTTTCAAAACGAATGTTGTGAATATCGAATGATCAAAATTGAAAACAAAATATTGATATCTTCATATATTCGAATTTGCTTTTCGTTCGTGAAGATTGAGTTGTGTCCGAAATACAAATATTTTAGAAATAATTGGTATTCTTGAAATAATTGGTATTATTGAAAAAGTGTATGAGGATTAAGAGGTTTAAATTTGATAGACTTAAAAAAATCTGTTCAAAATCTGTTTTTCCGTTAACCAGCACCCCTACGAACGACAACCCTCAGAAGTCGAAACTTGTGCGAGCTACAGATTAACGAGGTCTTACCTTTCAACGTGTTATTCCTAACACGGGTTGGACGATATCAAGTGAAAATCGATCGTTCAGACTGGGGCTTGAACACGGCAGTCAATTCGAGTGAGTGAACAAAGCATCCACGTCGAACCGCCGGGCTACCGACCGACTTGGATGTATACATTTGAGATATACAGGGTGTTTCCTAACAATGCTACGAAACTTCAGATGGTGGTTCGTTAGGTCGTTTTAAGAAAAAAAAGTTCTTTCGTTTCTGATATACAGGGGATAGGGCGTTGACATTGAAAAAAAAAGTATTCATAAAATCTCATAAATATCCTTACACCGATTTGGTTGAAATTTGCCAGTTATTTGAAGTAGATCTAAATTATTACATCCAGTGGGGTCTCAGTGACACCACAGCCAACAATATTTGGAAAAACTGATTTTTTTAAATTTTTTTCTCTAGATTAAGCAACTAAAAATATTTTTTTTTTTAATAATGAACAAGAGTAAATGAGCAAAATGTCCACCTTCTGATAAAATACACCAATGCAATCGGTTTATCATTGATTTTCTGATATGTTCAAAATTACCTGGAGTATTCCTCATGTAATAGCAAGTGTCAACTATTCAATTCCTCAAGTCATTCACATCTAGTACAGGAGTTTTATCAAATGACCCATGAATAGAAATTTAGAGGATTCATATAAGGACTGCGAGCTGGCCAATATAGACGTCCTGTACGTCCAATCCAGCGAATAGAGGGTAGGTGATGTCGAGATTCTGACGAGCAAGAACACTAAAATTAGCTGAAGCCCGTCGTGCATAAACCACATTTTGCCATTTACAAGGCACTTCTTCTGACAAATAGGGTGAATTGTCTCGCAAAAGTCTAGTAGGATTTACCTGTTAATCTGGCTGTTAGAAAAATTGGACCAATCAGGTAGTCACCAATCATTCCTACCCGAACGTGTAGCAAAAATTGTTGCTGAAAATTACTTTCTCTAATAACTTGGGGATTTTTGTCGGCACAATAATGGTCATTGTGAAAGTTCATAAAAGCATCTAGTGAAAAATGGGCTTTGTTTACCTACAAAACATTAACCTTTGGTGAAAATCCCGAGGCGGTAGAGCTTGGACCCGCTGAATGTGGTATGAGTATAGGAGGTTTTTTTAGAACTGTCCATACAGTTTTTGGGCTCACTTCTAGATGCAGTGGTATTTGAAGGATCTTCTTCTATAGCTTCAAGTATAGCTTGTCTAGTTCAAGCATGTTAAAGTTTCTGATTTTCCACCACCTGCATTTTTATTAAAACTCTCAGTTTCACATAATCTTGCATGTAGCGTTTCTAAATATTTTTGCCCATGAAATTACTCTGTTGAGTTATCTGTCCTGATAAATTATCCGTGCTTCTTTGGCATTTCCATTTGATAATCCCAAAGTAAACATAGTGCAAGTCAACTATTTCAGTGTTAGTAAAATTATTCATGATGGAATCCCTTCTAATTAACAACTCTGACTTCTCCTGATATGACAACACTATCACTGTCAGCTGATCTCCAAAGTAAGTGTTCATAATAAGCAAAGTGGCTTAATTTTTTTCTCGAAAACGAAGTTGGAAATGAAAAAAATAAGCAACAAAAAATTTGTATTTTCAGTTGATCTAAAAAAAATTAAAAACTAACTACAAGTCAGTGGCGTACTTTATTTCCCAATATTGTTGGCTGTGGTACCCACCTGAACTCGATCTATTTAGGGCGAAATGAGCGCCTGATCACTTCAAATACTTCGGGTAATGAGTAGTTATTACCCGAAGACGACTGTGGATACTAACAATTGAAATGTCGTAAAGTAACTTGGCTTGGAATCTCTTATTTTTTTATTTTTAGTTTGTTTGTTCAATTATTCTTTTTGATTTTTATTGATTCTTTCAGGGATTGCAAA
Source organism: Leptinotarsa undecemlineata (assembly GCA_015342065.1). NCBI lineage: Eukaryota > Metazoa > Arthropoda > Insecta > Coleoptera > Chrysomelidae > Leptinotarsa > Leptinotarsa undecemlineata. The sequence continues at coordinate 1,271 of WOGP01001735.1, read as the reverse complement.
TCGTTTTATATATCATTAGACAATGGATGTCCGAACTAATGAAAGTGATAGACATCTGATGTTTCTCCGTAAGACACTTGCCGTATCGGCTCTTCAGTGGCAAATACGGACAACATCATAAAAAAACGCTCAATTCGTTCATAATTACGACTTTTTTGTCACGGAATGTGCAGAATCCACTCATATCATCGATGACAGTACGTAAATAACATTCATTTGTTCATTTCAATAAATCCCAGCCATAGGAATCTCGTTTGAATTGAAAGGGTATATTTTTGAGAAAGAAAAGTTTTCAAAATTTTAAAAATCAACTCTATACAAAGATGTGTAGATCATGCAAAGAAATAACTTTCAAACACAAACTGAATGAAAAAGCCCTCTCGAAACAACTACTTTCTTATAAACATTGAATTATATAAGCGAAAAAGTACTTTCGAAACAAACACTTTTATATGAACGCTGAATTATATAAAAACACTTGTATCTATTTCGTTTGTATTCCAAACATTTGTAATGGAATCGAATCAGATATTTACAGGATTCCTACACAATATAATTAATGAAAGATGTAAAATTTCACTTACCTGGAACACTGTCATCGTCACTGCCAGACATTATGGACAATAGAAGTCCGAACTAATGAAATTCAATAATTAGAAACATTCAACACTTCCAAGCCACTTAAAATACCTGATTTCCTGGTGCTCGTAGATAAAATTTTTGTTGGTTTTTCTCGTTTCTTCAGCAGTTGCTCTTATATCAACCGAAATTTGCATTACTTCAAGAACTGACAGTCTCTCATAAACTTACACACTATCTTCAATACCTTTACAGAGTTTACCTCTTTAGGAGTATACGCGCACTTTCAAAAAGGAACGTTTTCGTTAAATTTTTCATGACAACTTCCATAAAAACGACTTAATATTTTCAAGAAATCCAAATTTGTTGAAGGTGAAATTATTACTCGAGGCAAAAAGTCACTGAGATATTGTTTGAGAAACAATAAAAAAATATTTTCATTTCACACATTTTGAAGACTTTCTGTCCTTGAAACAACTTCAAACAATCAACTCTTGCAAATAGAATAAAAAAATATTGACTAACTTCTTCAGAAACTGTTACAAAAAAAACATATGCTCTTAGTACAAACAATCATTCTCTGAGTATCTCAGTCTCTATACGACTCTTCTCGATAGGCAAACTCAACAGATTGTCTCTGGTCTGAAGTCCTTGCCATACTGGCCTGGAAGGCAATGAGGCTGCTGACTCCC
>WOGP01001734.1:0-18283 GCA_015342065.1 Leptinotarsa undecemlineata | reverse complement strand
TGTGAGTATTCGCCTATTGTGGTATATTTGAGGCATCCATTTCAACTTGTGATGTATTGTTTGTAGCTTTGTAGCCTTTGGTGTAGTAATGAATATTACTGGAATTTAATACCAATACTAAACCGTTATTTTCAACACCTCGGCACGTGTTTCAATCACCAAGTGATCATTTTCAAGAAGAATATTAAACTAAATTATATACAATAATGTTCTTATTTATACCATAGACACCTCTGCTAGGTACCTGCGTCTTAATTGTTTTAAATTAATTTTACAATGTGATCTTATGTGAACTGATGATAAAATATTATTTCAACAAGCTATATAGTTTTACTGTAAGGTATCGGCCCACCATCGTTATTTATGATATTATTAAGTTTATTTTTCACTTATTTCTACACTCTCATAGACATCTGAATGGCTGTTAATTTTAAGTTGTTCAACTAATCTTAAAGAGCTATTCGATGGAATGGTTTTATTACAAAGTGAGATGGGCGAATAGTGATTTTTCTGATCCTATTTTAGTGCTAAGAGTTCCATATCTTATTTGAATAGATCTTTCAGTTTGTCCTTACTGCATCGCAGATGCAACACAGATGCAGATGTAACATCGCAGACTGCGATGCAAAGCATACTAACTTCCCAGCAATCATGTTTCCATTGATGAAAAATCCTTGTGAAAGAAAAAATTTGGCTTCTTCGACAAAAGGTCCCAAATATGGTGATGAATTTGAGGGCTCTTCTTTTCCACAGTGAATGCCTAGTGTCATAGGTTTTATAAATATGGAACAGTGTGGGCCAAAATTCACTTCTACTTCTGGATTGAAAAATAAGACTTCTCCTGGTTCTGACAAAATTACGGTATCCTTCATTAAAAAAATATCACATTCATTTCATAAAACTATTATGCTTTATTCTGAACCCAATTTTTCCGTCTGGAAAAATCCCTATTACTTTTAAAGAATCCATCATAATCCCAATTCATAAATCTGGAGATAAACAAAAACAAACAACTATAGGCCCATAATAGTTATAAACAATTTAGCAAGAATATTTTGAAAATGTTTAAAAAACAGATTAGTAAACTTTATTGACAACAACAAAATCATTTCCAACTGTAACTTAAGACCTGGCAAAGGCATTTGATATCGTCGAACATAACATACTCTTTCAGAGATTGGAGGACGTGAAAATGAATGATAATTATAGTGATCCACTGCCTGTTACCAGGAGTATACCACAGGGAACTGTCATGGGCCCCATACTATTTTTACTGTATGTCAATTATATTTTCAACAATAAAAATTTCGAAGGACATTTGATGTTTCACGCTGATGATACGGCTGTAGTATTTGTAGGTGAAACATGGAACGAAATATATAAAAAAGCAGGAATTGGCATGAAACAAATTCACTCTTGGTTAAGTGCTAACCTACTGAGCATCAATCTAGAGAACCCAAAATTCAAAACTTTTTCCTCTACAAAAAAATATCAACCAAAACAAACAATACTTCCTATTAACAAATCAACTTGCTCAGGAATTTTTAATTGCTTTTGCCCAAGTACTTGGGTATCGTGATTGATTAATCACTACCCTGGTACGATCATGTAAAATACACGGTGAGAAGACTTCGAAAGCTTATTTATATAAATTGTATCAACTCCGAAAAAATCTTAGAAGAGACGTTATGTTGCTAGTTTATAACGCCTTCGCTGAGTCAATCATAAGTTAATTCATGGTTTGGGGGATAATATACAAGACTTCCTTACACAATTCAGATATAATTCAAAACACTTCAAAATAATGTTTGCAAAAAGTCGAAAATACGTAAACGTGTCTTTATATGAAAAAACTGGCCTATTTACCACAGGGACAATATATGCATGTGAATGCATATGGATAATGAGTAAACCCATTAATATAATTTATCACACGCAGAATTCACGAATGATACAAGCCATAAATATACCACTTTGCAGATTGACTTACAACCAAAAATTCCTCACTTACTTTGGTCCTAAACTATACAATCAGCTACCTACACATAAAAGAATATCAAATATAAAAAACTCAAGAAAGAAATGAAACTATTCATCAAAACCATTATAATCGACTGAAAAATATCTTCGAGAACAACTGAATCAGAAACCTCCATCATTTACTCTACCTTTATATGTTATATCTCTACTCAAACTGTGTTCTAAACCTATGTTACCTTTTTAATTGTATAGCATTAGACCATTGGTATACAATACCTATTTCTTTTATGTTCAGATAAAATCCTTCGAAAATCACAATTGTTATCTGTACAAAACAATTTAATGCATTTTCAACTGAGAAATGTTACTCGATCATTCTGAGATATTAGATATTATAGTCAAGAGAATTTTAGATGCAGAAAGAGAGGCAAAACTTGTTGTTATCAACACTTTCGAAAGAATTGTGAAGGAATTTTCGAAAGAACTTTTTAGAGAATATTGTTTTTCATTAAAAATCCCCACTCGGTGCCACCTCGTTCACCAGACCCAAAGTTCCCTGATAATTTTTTTGGAGTTTTATCAAAGACATAGTTCTATATTCATCCAGTAATCATCAAGAAGGTAAATAAATAAGGATTGGATGCACAGACAATTTCTCAACTTTTTCTCATATTCAGGAAGCAACTAATCACCACTTCTGAGGAGGGCCAATACAAATAGCGAAATGGGGTTATTTCCTTTTGGACTATGATACGTGTCTATTTTCAAAATGTTCAATAGTAGAATCCTGAAACCTGAGTTGTTGTATTGCTTTGTATATTGAAATGATTGTTCAAAATACTTATTCAACTGGAATTTTTGTTCATACTTTTCCGAAATTTACTACAAAAAAAATTAATAGTTTTCAATAATTCATTATGTTGGTTCAATTATTTCTTGAATGTATAAATCAATCAAGATTTATTGAGATCTTAACAATATTGAAACCAATTTTTTTTCCAGGAAATGTATACAAATGTCATGCTTGCGGTCGCACATATAAACATAGAAGAGGCTTATTACAGCACGTCCGTTATGAGTGTCAGAAAGAACCATCGTTTTTTTGTGACATTTGTCCCTTTAAATCCAAATCAAAAAGCAGTTTAACAAGGCATATGGGGTATAAACATTATACTAAATAAATTTTTTCATACAGCGATTGTTTTATTGCTATTTTCCGATAATATACAAAAACATCTCGCTTTCGCTCAAAAATAAATAAAAATTTATTCCCCAAATTGAAACGGTATGAAGTTACCGTCCACTTCTTCCTAACACAAATTCTGAAACAAATCCTACTACTTAACTTTCTTTGAATTCAAGGAGCATCTTGAAAAGACGTAAATATATGTATTATTCTGAAAACAAAAGAGCCCGAAGCACGAAATGAATAACTATACATATAAATCCTTAAAATTTTGATAAATTTGATATAACAGTGACGAATTCAACAAAGCTTGTTTAAGTATCTTGAATTGTGCGTGAAGGAATACTCATCCATTGCCGGCGTTACTTTCTTTCGGGCATGATCTATAACAATATAAAACTTAAAATTACAATTGAGCCAACCACATTTCATCGCCATTTTAGATGCGCCTTTGATAGCTCTAATCATAAGCTTTGTGTTTTAGTTAGGTTGTGTTAATAGCTCCTCAAGTCACCTAACATCATGGCTATTCACAGTGCCAATCATGTAACGTATCAGAATGCATCCATCTTCGATTTGATATACGTGGTATGCCGAGCGGACTATAGATACATATAGTATGAAAGCTGATATATTTTGTCTTCCCTTTGTCGGTTCCAATACGTGATTATTTTTCTTAGTACTCGTGTATCGAAAAAACCGCATGGCTGATCGCCCGATAATCGGCAAATGTTTGTTTCGAGAATGTGACCCTCCGAAGTCGTTAACCTTTATGAGCGGTTTAAATTTCTGAATTAAAATTAATCTTTCTATTCTCGAAAAGAGAAGTACTAGAATGCGCAGCCTTTGCTAGGTATTATAACGTGTGGAAAAAGGCAAACGTTTTACTTCACACCGAAAAGTTTTTGCGTGTATTCGAAGTATTGTTCACAATGGAAAATGTTCCATTTATCAGCAAGTTGTCCAATTTGAATATTTCTGCTATTAGAAAAAGAGCTAAGAAATTATACAGATATTCAACTCAAAGTTTCGATGGCAAATTTATAAATATTGAATTGTAGTCCCGTTTTGGATGTATATTTTATTTTATTTTATTGTATTATGGTATGTCCTGGACCTAACACAGATTAATATTCTGTAATGGGGATGGATAAATAAATAAATAAATAAAAGATACCTCAACGTTTCGATAACGTAAATCTAAAATAGTTTAGAAATGAAGAGAATCAGCCACAAAGAAACAGTTGATAAACTAAAATTTTTTCAGTTTAGATGACGACGCAGATTTTAGCTTCCAAAACGTTAACATGAGTATCTGTATAGTTTTTTAATTTTTTTATAGACAAAATTATTGCCTATAAAAATTTTGTGGCAGATGAAAATATCCAAAGAAACTCGATGACAAGCTTTGATTTCCTTCACAAAAAATAACTTTCATCGATTTTATTTATATTCTTCAAACTTTTTCATCTTATTTCATCAACTTTCTATATTCCAGGAACAACAAGATATCTATGTATCAGTTGTAATAGATCTTATTCCAGAAAATCTAATTTAAGGAGGCACGAAAGAGTTGAGTGTGGAAAAGAAAAGAATTTTGTATGTCAAATTTGCTTCAAAAAATTCCATTACAAAGAAAAATTAGAATTACACATTCAGACCCACACTGATAAAACAGTTAATATATTAACTTAGAAAAAGTCAGACTTTGATAGCATATTCGAATATTCAAGGAAATAAATATGTGTGCTTTTGGATATTCATTCTTTTTTTTCTAAAATCCCTTTTCCGCTTTGCTTTACTACACAACTGAGACTTCTGATGTTTTTCAGAGGTTTCTATTATTTCAGTTTGAATTTTGAAATATAGTCCAATGTTGAATGAAAATTACTTGATATTTCAATTACTCTAGATACCTTTCTTAAAAGACTTCCATATCGACAGAGTGAGCTCAAAGTGGAGGTAAACTATTTTTTTCATCGATTTTTTTCATCGCCTGAAGACGTCAACTTGGTTAGTGAAACACGCGAAGTGAAGAACTCGTCATTCAAACTTTCAACGGGTTCAAATCTGGATGATAAGGAGGCAATCTGAGTACATCAATATGCCCATGATTTTCCATAATACTATCGTGGTTTCCATGAGCAGTTTCCTATTTTTTTTCCTCTATCTGAACCGTATTTCTTTCATCACTTTCCTCAGTGACCCATAATATTCCTTGTAACCTGTTTCGTCAACAAATACAGCTTCTCATTTCATGAAAAATGTGCATTAGCACAATCACTTCTCTCGCTTGACCACACAAAACTTTTCGTTTCAATTTCGATGAGTCGAATGCCATATTCTTAGAGCACAGACTTTTGTAACAAAAGCCGAGACTTTGGAGTTGCTTCCTAGATTTGACAAGCTGTATGTTGATTCCTACACAGTAGGATCTTGTAAATTCTTTCAAGACAATAACTACTTTCTTGTCTAATACCATAATGAACATTGAATTATTTCCGACAGACATTTATGCAAGTTACCTCACAGAAGTTATAGTATCGCAGATGCTTTCGGTTCATATAGCAGCAGATTTTTGCTCAAATCAGTCGAGTATATTTCGAAGTATCACCTCACGTTACATCAGGATAGATCCGATCCAAATATCAATGTGTTTGAGTTTCACTAGTTCGGACTCCCATTTAATATATAAAATGATTTGAAATCCCTGAAACAAGTGAAAGAGAATAATTATAAAGTTAATAATAAAAAATATATTAAGCAAAAAACCTGAAATGAAATAACAGTGAAATACAATACAAGTAAAAAAATAGAACAATTGAACAAAAGAATAAATAAAAATAAAGAAATGAAAAAGAAAATAAAAATACAAAGTTAAGCGATTCCAAGCCACGTTAGTTCACGACGTTTTGATTGTTGGTATCTACAGTCGTCTTCGGGTGATGACCAGTCATGCAAGTTATCTTCTAAGACTATCCTCAGAGAGGATATCATCGGATACCGTCGATATTTGGTACTCTGAAGTATTCTAATTCACGCCTCAACTCTGAAGTAACGATAAATGAAACCTGACCTGAAACCAACACTTGGACAGGATAAAGAGGAAAGACGAGGTAGCACTGATGCTCGCCAGACGCACCTATGGAAAAACATAGGGGCTAAAACCAGACATGGTATATTGGCTATACACGATGGTGGTTAAACCCATGATAACATACGCATCTCTGGTTGGTGGCAGAAGATGAAACAGGGACCGCCATCAACAAACTAGGCAAGGTGCAAAGACGTACATTTTTGGAAATGACGGGAGCAAAGAGATCTACCCCAACAGCTGCATTGGATAAACTCCTGAATCTACCTCCTTTACACTTTGTGATAAGTGTATGCGGAAGGGTATGCTATCTTGCAGTGTGCAAGGCTTTTTAAATTGAGACCTCAAAGAAATGAGCGGCTCAGTAAGAGCCCCTAATTCGCTCAACAAGAGCGCACTTGGGGCTCTGACAAACCCGAAGGTAACATCAAAACTGATCTGGGAATGCCCATGAAGAACTGAATGAACTTGCAAACAGGAACAAATTAACTTTGTACTGGATGCCAAGGTATTCAGGAATCACCGGTAATGATAAAGCTGATGAATGCGCTAGACGCGGATCATCAACTTCATATATAGGTCCTGAACCAGATCTGGGGTTACCAAAATAGTTGGTATGAAACCAGATTGGGACATGAACCAATAAGAAGCTCACAGATTACTGGACAAAAGTACCTTGCAACGAACACTGTAGAACCTTCATTAGGGAACCGTCCGAGAAAAGAACTGAAGAACTAGTTCAATATAGTAGGGATCGGCTCAGAATAATTACAGGGTTACTAACCGGTCATTGTCCGCTTAGAGGACTTCTGAATAAAATGGGGCTGTACAACGGAGACCTCAGCTACAGATTATTCAATGAAGGGATAGAAACAGCTCTTCACATCTTATGCGAATGTGAGGCACTGAGTCACAGAAGGCAGGCGATATATGGACGTACAAAATTACGCCCAGAAGAATATGACGAACACCCAACACGGAACCTGTACAAACTAATACAGGGAACGAGACTGATGGAATGTGTGTCATGAGAAAATAGGATAATAAACGCAATAAGCCCAAGAGGCTGCAGTGTTTTTTGGAGACTTGTACTAAATGGACAAGTCAGACAGCTCCCAAGGTACAAAAAAAACGATAAATGAAACCCGCCAAACAATAGTTTTTCATGACTATTAGCTACAGTTTTGATGTTTGATCAATATCCATACTATATGAAATATACTTCAATTATGACTTGAATATTGAGTAGGTAGGTACTTTTTTCAAAGTACTGTGTACACGAACCCAGCAAAAAAAAGAATGTTCACAGTGTATCCAAAAATTGAGTTATTGCGAACTTTTGTGCTTTTGGAAACAAGGAGAAATGGTGGAGGTGTTTTTTGCCGGCTTCGACTCATTCCAGCATAGATTACGAATTCTCGATTCAAAACTTTTCTATTGAGCGTTTTGAAAACATCGCATTTGATTTGAAAATCGGTTGAAAATAGACTTGGCAAAAGTCTATACGGATTCAAGATATAGTACAGTCAAATCATATTATAGATTTAAGTTAGCTTATTGTCATAAAGTTATTAATTCATCTGTTAGTGAAGTAATCAGTTTGACTTGTTTCTTATTCGGTGAAACTAAAACCATGAAAAATAATTTCTGTATTGAAATTGAAATAGATTGCCATTGAAATCTACCATGGCGGCATTTTTCATTCATACGAGGTCTAATCATTATTTTTATGTGGGAGGTTTTATACGGTATTAACTAGTTAATTTATCAGATCCGGTACCCGGTAGCTGTTCGGATTGACTTCGTATATAGACTTTACCTTCCTCAATGAAGTGGTCAACATCTCATAATGGGAATAACGTATCAAATCGTAGCAGTTACAGAAACGACAGACAAGGTTTAGCCAAATTCAGGTCATTCAACGAATGGACAAATTTACAAGGTGATGTTCAACAAGAGTTGAAGCTCCAGTTTGTGGTTTGTAGTTCCTTTTCAATATTGAAGAAAGCGTAACATGTATAATTTGCACAAAGAGAAACTTATGCTAGTTGACTTTGGAATAATGCTGAATATGTTGAAAATTTGGGAGAATTTTGTAGAAAAATTGCAATAGATATATGTTTTGTTTGATTCTTATTATTGAAGTCAAGTTCACAAATTGAAGGTCAGAAAATGGGCATTGAAGATATTTTTGAATCCTTCTTTTTATGTTTCCACTCATTAAATTTGTTCGGTTGTCATAATAGTTTTTGATAATAAATAATTGCTGAATCTGAATGTCATGTTTCATATTTGATACACTAATATTATCTGAAACCAAGAGTATTCAATATAGTACGTGTCGAACTGAAAATGGTAAGCCTCCTCAGTGTGTTCAAAATGTTGGTATAACCGAGAAAATTTTCTTATTATTCAATAGATATGAAAAACTATCAGTGATCTTTCATACATATTATGACAGTTCTTGAAAGTATTTCTTATCTTCAGTCATTTTATAATCCCAATAAAGTCACTCATATACTATGATTACATCAGTAATCATTATAGTAATTATGGTTATGAATGTTTTAAATAATAATATTTCCACACGAAAAGCAGATGCTTTTATGGATTCGATATTTATTCATCAAATTTCATTTCATTTCATTCTCATCATCATTTTCATCAACAAATTATTATTATTAATAATCCTGTAACATAGTTGACATAGAGTCCACAACTTTGAAAATTGGTATCGCTATGAGCGATTTGGTCATTGTTAAAAACTGAGGAGATATTCCAACAACGCACATTGAATACTTATTTGACTTCCATTGAGCCTTCCTTTCAATCGGACCAGAACCCGCCATTGACATCGCTTTAAGCTTTGCCAAACAAATATTGAACACTTGAATGGTAAGAAGATTTATGGACTTCTGGCAGAATTTTTCAGGATTGGCTCACTCCAAGATGTTTATTCACCCTTCGAAGCTGAATACAAAACATTTGTTGGGCTATAGAAGAGATGAACTACGATGTATAACAGCACAGCATATACTTTGTGCTTGCCCCGCTGGGAATCGAATCAGGTTTTAAGAGTTCGGCAGAGCCGTACTCTTACCATCTGACCTTAAAGACCACTCACCATACAAACTAATCTGCTTCGTTAAGAAGCTGGGTTTATTTGGTCGAGTGTGAATAAGTGTGAGCCACAATTAACCTTTGTGGGTTACGGTGGAGGATTAAATAGACTCACTCACTGTAAACCTAACCTAACCTGTATTGCTATGAACGTGTAGGAATATATTTTATACATAGCACAGGATAGGATTCAAAATGATCATATGTTTATTGAAAATAAAAATCAAATATATTATTGTGAATTGAAATTACAATTGTACTCTTCCAGCTTTTTGTTCAGCAAATAAATCTATGGCCTTGTCATAAGTTAACTCCTGGCAAATAATGTTTAATTATATTTAGTTTGCTGAAACTTCGCTCACAGATTGCGGATGTAGTAGAAACCGTAAAGTAAATCCTCAGGACAATACGAATATTAGAAAAAGCATCCTGCAAATCATGCGCATAGACCGGTCTCTATCTCTAACAGATAGAGACCGGTCTATGCGGTCTTAAATCTCGCTGTTTTCGGGCCAGTTCTGCTCCATACTTTTGCGATTCTTTCATTTATATTTTCAAAATATTAGTAACATTCAGAAAAACAAAATTCAAATTCAAGATGGTAGCACATCCAAACTTCTTTTTAATTTCTGATATGATTGGTTCGTTTGTAATTCGTCTTTATACATCTCGTCGAAATGTTTTTTGAGTTTCGGAGTTCGTTTGTTTTGCAGAATAGACTCAATATCAGTTTTTTCAGCAACTTCTCCGACCTGTTGAGCATACCATCCATTAGTGTGACGGAAGGGGCAAGAAAAACATTTTCTTTCTAAACTTCTATATTCACTCGATTAATTTCGCAGAGAATATTTTCCCAAATAGTTAAATCAAGAATAAATTTAAAATTCATAGTAGATAAGGAATGACCTGCCGCGAACTTAGCTTCTGGAGCATGACAAGTTTGCTTAACTTCTTCTAAGGCTCCGCCGCATCTGACAAATTGTTCAATGGGCCATTCACAGCAACATATATCGTCAACCATCTCGTGTGACTAATTCCTTATAAATTAGTTTCAACATATTTTTTCATAATGTCCCACCTAGTAGTAGAGTCAACAAGAAAGCAATATAGTTTTTGAATCAGTCCAAATAGGTAGATAGCTTCCTGGCATAATGAACACCTACAAGATTTAAGGATTGAGCCAAGCACCGTACAAACTCGGCCAGCTAATTCCTTTCTGCAATCCTAACTCGTATTCTTTTATAGATGCCGGCCATATTGGATCGTAAGATTGGCCACGATATTGTCCAATATCTAATTCGTTACAAATTCAAAAGAACAGAGCTGCGTAGTATTAGTTGTTCATTGGGGGTTTTGAAATTGGCGTTTTTATACAATTTATCCTATACAAAAAATTCATCTCCCTTTCTTCCATTCAATGTGTTCATGTTGAAGTAGTTGTTTGAAAAGTATTTTTTATTCGTGTTATTTAGTGTTCATGTGAAAGTAGTTGTTTTTGGAAGGGTTTCTTTCCAGTTTGTATCTGAAAGTAAATCAATGCACGAACTACACATCGGGTAAAGCGTACAGTCATTGGCCACTTAAGGCCTGTCTCGTAGTTTATCTGTTTTAATCGAATAAATATGTACAGTATGAGGGATACTGTTGTGAAACAATCATTCTGAAGATATAAGTAGGAGAAGAGTGAACCAAATATGTTTAAAAATCTGTTTAAAATCTGTTTTTCCGTTAACTAGTTATCGCTCCCCTACGAAAGACAACCCTCAGAAGTCGAAACTTGTGCGAGCTAATGATTAACGAGGTCTTACCTTCCAACATATGATTCCTAATACGGGTTGGACGATAGCAAGTGAAGATCGATCGTTCAGACTAGGGCTAGAACCACCGACCAACACGGCAGAAAATTCGAGTGAACAAAGCATCAACGCCGAACCGCTTGGCTACCGACCGACCAATAGTGCTCTACTTCCATTTAAACCCAGAATTTTATATAATTTTCCAAGAATGCAAAATCCACAGTCATTGGCGGTTTCATTACTGTTATTGGTGTAAGACTTACAGAGATTGGCATACCGAAATGAAACTTCAGGTTTTCAAATCATACCAGGACTACAATTTATTTAACTGAAATATTATAATAATGATTTCAAGAAATATTTCGTTTCGCTGAGCAGGTTTTCCAATAATAAATTTGTGAACAGGATGTATTAGTTGATGGTGTCAGTCTATTCATACACCTATTATTGTAGGTTCTTTCACATCCATAGCATTTGATTCTTTTTGATGTTAGACTAATCTTGTTCGTACAGATGAAGCAGATTTTGCCAAGAGCAATCTGATTATTAGGAAAAGGTTATTTTTGCTGATTGTTTTCAGTATAATTATTGCTCTCGTCGTTACCGAATACTTTTCTCACGTGTTTGTCTTGTGCAAATGTGCACTTTCCTGCTCCAATAAATCATCTGAAGAAATTTTAGTTTGAATTTCTGGCAGTTGCAAATCACTTTTCATTTTATTTTTCCCATCATGTTTACCTTTTGCTGTATTTGTTTCATTTGATTTTTTCCTCTTAATTGCCTTCTTTTTCTCTAACTTCTTCTTTTCGTTTTCAGCTTTTTTCAAACATATTTCTATTTTTCAATTTTCTTTTTCTTTTTCTTCCTTTTTCTTAGCTTCCAGTTTTTCCATTTGAATGTTTTTCCATTTAGTGCCAGTTAGGACAAATGGTAATCTTTTACTATTTTTCTTACCCTTTCTTACCGGGGTTTTAGGCCATATCACATGATCGTGAAGACTGGAATTCACTAGATTGATTCCTCTTTCGTCATGATTCTCTTGTAATGTTCTTGCAATGACGAAAGCGTCGGATTCCTCATTTTTATTCTGCCCATCTACTTTCATGGTATTTTTCATTGACTGCTTATCAAATTCACAATTTATTTATTTGTGGCACTATTTCTTCTGATATTTTAATAATAATAATAATAATAGTTTATTCGTCTTTCAGATCACCAGTAATGATATTAGACATGTCAAAAAAAAAATAAATAGATAAGTATACACATACAGAATACTACACACAAACACCATTTAAAATACTACAAACAATAAACACATTCTAAGATAATAATTAAATTATTATGGGCAATACAATATAATTCTGTAATTGAATATAAATGAAAATATAGCAGAAAATCAGGAAGGAAAATGCAGTGAGAGCAAGTTACCTATATCAACACATCCCTTTGCAGGAACTCATCTAAGCTATAATATCATTTCTTCATTTATATCATCTCCAAACTCATTTCTTTCAAGAATACTCGTGCCAGTATGATTTTTTTCCTCTAACGAGTGTATGACCTCATATGTCACGGTAGTTACATGATCCTTGGTATTCACACATGGTGAAATATCATTTGCAAAAATTATTTCGAGATTTGTTATATCTATATCGTCACTGATCTTTGTCTCTGCAGGTATTTCACTTGTGATATAAAAAGCATCATCAATCTCAGCATCTGCAACCACTGTTTAATTTTTTTTTATTCTTCTTACAGTTTGTACAATATAAATTACTCATCATTGTTATTATTGACGCTGTCGATTTGCTCAAAAATTTTCATTCTTTCATCCCCTACTATATTTTTTAAGTGGTTATATGAAATGAAGGCATCTTTGATTCCTTGTGGTTCCTCTTTATCGTGGATTATTTCAATTTTATTTTTATTCAAACCGAGGCATTTTTCGTAATCAATAACAGAGGCATTCCATGAGAATAAACTACTGGCTCGAAACCCATGTGTTATTATATCCACCTTGGTATACTGATCAATTACGATTTTCAATACTGGAGCAAATTTTTCCTTGGTTAATATTTGTTGAGGATTTTTCCTTCTGAACTCCAATACAGTTTTTTTTCCATCCGGTTTAGAATGGCTTGAAAGCTGCCATATGAGCAGGTTGCATAATTCTGGTAGCATTTGAATAGAGTGCTATGAAAATATCTATTTCCTGCATAGCTGACTCAACTTCAAAGTTTGATGAGTACAATGTCCATCCACGAAAAGAATTACTGGAAATTTAGTTCCAAAATTTTTGATACACGGATATAATACATTGCCGATATATTCGTAAAACAATTCCACCTTCATCCAACCATTGTCACTATGACCAACTTCCCAACAACTTGGTACCGAATTTACGATGGAAGCTTATACGAAAATATTAGCATAGTTTCTGTCACTTGACCAGCAGCAGAGAAAGTGAACATGGCGGTTATGTTCGTTTTTGCTTGGGCAGAGTCTACCTCATAAATATTTCTTGCACCTCTAGGAGCAATAACCTTGGTATTTTTACGACAAAGGAAAAAACATGTATCGTCCCCCTTGAACACTCTGGTTGGATCTCTTAATATATCAAAATAACCCTTTCCCTTGAGATATTCCTCCACCAAAGTAAACCAATGTCGTTTGTCTAACTCTGAAATAATAGAACAAGCTGCTGTTACAGCCTCTGTGGTGCGGTGAGTTAGAGCTGGATGTCATTTGAGAAAAGCCTTGAACCATCCGTCTCCAGGTAAATTATCACAAAATGGATAATCCCGATGATTTGGGTCTAAGAATTCTTTCACAGATACTTGAATATCAAATTTTGTGACTGGGAAACCTTTCTTGTAACTATTTAGGATCCAGTTTTCTAAAATAGTTTCCTCTCCATCTGTGAGAATGGGATTGGGTCCCAAGTAAGTTTTACTATGGAACTTTTCACTTTTTCTGAATTGCAGCGTTTGACGAGGCACGCCAAATAATTTAGAAGCTTGTCTTTGAGAGATACAATTTTTTACGGCTGATAAAGCTGAGTTGATAGTTTCTTCTGTGTACTTCTTCTTATATTTTTCCTCTTCTTGTACTTTCGGCATCTAGAAAGGAACAAGCAAAAATATTTCAGTTACAGTTATTGGCATATGGTCAATTATAGTGATTGGCATATGGCCAACCACTATATCCGATTGTATTTTCAACATTATCAATAGGTTACTCTCAATTACGTTCTGAAATGGATCTGAATGAACTGAGACATGTAAAATAGTGAAAAATTTCAACCATGCAGTCATTGGCCATATGGCCAGTAACTGTTTTAGATATCAAATTCGAAGCCAGTGATTGACATACGGTATAACATGAATTTTGAGCATAAAAATCATTTTTGCGCCGTTAAATAATTTGCCTTCAATGTTCTTTGAACTGATAAATCATAAAAAATGTGAAAATCTACTTACATTGGGATTTATTTGACCTCGTACAACACTCGATATGAATAGTTCTTGATATATCTGACCACAGATTGAAGAACAGAGAGCACAAACTAATTCACAACGACGAAGTTATTTGAGGTTATGCGATATAACTTGGAAAACAGATAAATATATTCTGAAAGTTTGCTGATGCCAACTGATGGAATCAAATTCCACTTTTTTCTCACCAGATTATTAGAAATTATGAAAAACTGAGGCTATGCCAATCACTACCCGGTGGCCGATGACTTTCTGCTTTACCCTCTTTGTAGAAAGTTCATTTTGAACGTTTCTTCCTTACTTTTGAAATTTCATATTAGTTTTTGTATACAGATGAGGAAGTGGGACCCAAAAAATGTTTGCTAATATTTTTTGTGGTGCGTTTACAAATGAATATTGCCTGTATTGACAACGTTTCATGGCGAATTTTATTAGTCCGGACTATTGTCTAATATGATTCTAATGTGATTTGAAATTTCTGAAAGAATGAATAAAATTAAAATAGGTGAAAATATCAATCAATCAATATCAATAAAAAAAATGAAATGGAATTGCAATAAATTTCAAACCAAATGACCGCAGACCATAAGACAATGGTGGATGTTATTTACTAATTTATTGATTCAAAATTTGGAATACAAACAGGCAAATACCCATAGAAGCTTCCATAGTGGTTACAGAGATACTCAGAGTCAGCAGATACAAGAAAAAAAAATTAATAAATCAATGAATTCCAAACGTGGTAACCAATTATTCATTATTTTTGCTATGCATTGAATATTCTTTACATAGTTATTTAAAAAAAAAATCATGGTGATAGAGAAAACATCTACGCTACTACAGTATTTGTTGGAAGAATCACATATTCTAGAAATTGGGGAGATTTTGCCAAAATTTGTGTTGACATTGGGACTGGCAAGTAATTTTCTGATTCAATACAGATACTAGCAATCGAAACGTCGTAAATTAATTTAGTTTAAAACCTTTTTTAATTTTTTTAATTTCATTTGCGATTGTTCAATATTGAATTTGTTTCTTTTTTTTTATTTTATTGTAATTTCATTTCACGTTTGTATTGCTCAATGTAGGTGATATTTTCAGCTACTAATTTTAATTTTATTTATTCTTTCTGAGATTTCAATTCACATTGGAATCATTTTAGACAATGCAAGTCCTAATTATTGAAATTAATAGTACTTCATAGTTTCACACAAATCGTATCACAATGTTTTTCTACGATATTCGAAATTGCCACCTCTCACGGAATAGTTTTTATAGTTTTTAAGGAACTATAAAAATCGCGTATTTGAAATGTATTGTTATTTCTTGTCGGGTTTCAGTCAAACTTCTGAAGTTGTGTTTAATTCATATCTGTAACAATTCCATTGAGTCTGTTGAAAACACTTTCCCAACACCAGAACAAAAGTTACGGTCTCTCGGCGCGCGGTTTGCTAACCAAATTAGCGTCCTCAGGAGATCATTATGACTAAATTTTACTACTTAGTCCAGTCATTTAAGATTTTATCTTCGTAAAAATTCCTACTGAGCTGAATAGTGGTGTACACCTTTATTATGACGTTTTAATAAAGATGTAAAAAATCGACATTGATATCGTGCCGGGTAAAAAAGTTATAAGAGTCAAAAGGCTACGAAAATCAGTTTTTCGGGAATATCTCGCGATCTATGGCTCGGAGGTCAATAAAGGTTATTATAAAAATTATTCTTCATATGATTATCTACAAAAAATATTTTTTGTATTTTTCTGTAAAGTCAATTGTTTTCGGACTAGAGCGTTGAGAAAGCGAGTAGAATGCACTCACACTCGTATTCTTCCAACATATATGAAACATTTTAAATAACTAGTACATCCAGAAAATGTAGTTATTCGTTATCAACAATTTCATACGTGATTAAGAAACAGTAATTTAGTTCTGGTATTGTAGTTCGGATCTTCTGTCCAAGAGCATCGAAAATTATGATCGATTCGATTCGAAATGAACTTTTCGA
The DNA here is from genome assembly GCA_015342065.1 of Leptinotarsa undecemlineata. NCBI lineage: Eukaryota > Metazoa > Arthropoda > Insecta > Coleoptera > Chrysomelidae > Leptinotarsa > Leptinotarsa undecemlineata. The sequence continues at coordinate 1,603 of WOGP01001734.1, read as the reverse complement.
AAATTTTCAAGAGGGGCTTGAAAAAATTGCAAAAGTTATTAACAATTTGGTATAAAAGGGATATTTGGTTTTTTGAAATATCCCGGAAAATATTGAATATTTCCAAAATGTGAGAAAAGATCCTTGAAAGAAGGGAATTACCTGAAAACAGTTCTACCTCCCGGAATTCTACCACCAATATTTATAATTTTAATTCAGAGGCAAAAATAGCACTAGAAGCGGGCGATACGTGTCCCGCACGAACATACTTTCTAGACACTTGAATAAATGAAAATCCATGAAAAAAAAATTCCGTAATTATTATACAGTGTCACACATTAAGTCCGCATCAAATGGGATTTTTTTTGTTTATCTCTTCAAGCAACTTTTGATATCTACATTAGGTTGTGCTTTAAAACTGATGCCAAATGTCATGCATAATACCGATCAAGTGATTTTTCTTCCCTGTCAAATTTGACATTTTTTCCAAAAAATGTTCAGAAAAGCAGTTATTCCTCGAAATTACTTATACTTTATTAATACATTAATTAATTAACTGATTTTTTACAAGTGTTAAATTTACATATAAACTCTAATAATTTCTGAACTAAAAACCTCAAATTTTGTTCACTTCTTGGAGCTTTTCTTAAAAGCCTTCAAAAAGAAAATTTAAAAATTTTGATTTTCCACTTTGATGTTGATAATTAAAGACGTTAAATAGTAAAAGTTCAATTGAAGCAACGGATTTTCTTCACTATAGAAATTTATTCATATTCATATTATTTGAAGTTAATTAAAAATGAGTTTTCGTAATATTTAGCTCTATTTGTTTAAAAAATTTTAATAAACAAATGTATTGTTTGTAAGATATATGAAATTTTTAAGATGATTTTAATCAGTGATGAATATTATGATTTCAAAAACAAAATCGTTTCCTAAAAAAAATTGTTTATTGCTCGAAATCGCATTTGTTGAATAACATTTTTTTTTACTAAATTTGAATATTGAAGAACGATTTTTTTCCAATCATAACTTCCCTTTCTCTTTAATATTCTGGAAAAAACACTTTTTCAGATTTTATTCTATTTATTGAATCAATAAATAATTTGTTTAATACAAATACATTTTTATTTTTCCAAATACTACCAAGAAAAATAAAAACAACAATGTTTTACGTTTTGAAATTATGTAAAAAATAGAGAAAAAAATGTTTTGTAAAAAAAGTGACACATGGTTATGTTTGTTTTTTGGTAGTATTTAAAAAAATATATCGTAAAATCAATTCGTTTAAAACAAATTGTTTATTAAATAAATAAAGGAAATATAAGTTTAAAAAAGTTTTTTTTGAATATCAAAGAGAAATAGAAATTATAATTAGAAAAAAATTGTTCCTTAATAAACAAATGCATTTTTAAGCAATACATTTTTTTAAAAAACAATTTTGTTTTCAAAAATAAAAATAGCCATTACTGATAAAAATCCCCCAAAAAAAATTTGAATATTTTATAAACAATACATTTGCTTTCAATAATGTTTTAACCAAGTAAAAAAAAATAAAAATAATTTTTGTTACTTCGAATAATAAGAATACGAATAAATTTTAATTTCGATAAATAAATTATTT